>JAXIVJ010000012.1:0-264257 GCA_036785665.1 Chirona hameri | reverse complement strand
GAAAGACAACTGCGGTCCTATGGAATTAAGCCATCTCACTAAATAGTACTACTTGGCCCTGGTTTAATAAAAACACACAATTTCTTCTTTAGCACGCATATGCATGCTTGGGCAATTATTTATTAGACGCTTCACTGTATTGGGGGGAGGGGGCTAATTTATATTGCTTTCATTTATATTAATGAATTAAGGAGACATTTGATCCTGTCGCCCCCCCCCCCCCCCACTCACCACCCAACCCCAACTTAACCCGAGGCCCCACAGCCCTTTTCTTGGTTTCAGCAGATTTGTGTTCCACAAACCAAACGTGTATTTTTCACCACTACAAACATGCATACATTAAAACACACATTCAGTACGTCATAGGCGGCCCCCTCCCGCTCCGCCTCGCGTTTTACCACGGCTCATCTTCGCGAAGCAGCGCCCGCCTCGTCACCGGTCGGGCGTGCGAGCTGTCGACCAACTGAGTCGGCGCCCCGCACACCCCGCCCGGGAAAATGTGCCAAGGGCCAGTCCCGGGTTTGCCCGGATGGGTAAAGGGCGGGGACCTATCCTATCTTCGGTTCCAATTACAATCATTTCACAAATAGGCAGGCATCAATCAATTACAGTACATATTGTGTTTATTAAAAGGGTGGGCCTTACAAAACCGTATAGGCATCCAAGGCATATCCCGGCCAGGCCAGACGTCATCTCAGACGGCCGAGGCTCGGGTTAAAGGGGCTACACCTTGGGAAATATACGTGGAATTATGGACAAGAGTGTCCTGATTACGGTTCTGGTATTCGTTTTTGCGAGAAAAAGTACCAATTTGTCATAATTGGAAAAATATTGATATTGATACATATGACGTCACAATAATCTTGCATCACCAAAACTAATTGTGCCGTCATACCAGCAAAACCCTTTCCTTGAATCAGAATATGTAAGCAACACTAACAACCTCATTCGCTGGGTCGCGACTCGCGAGTATATTGGTCGCGATTGAAAATGTGTGAATGTTTACACTATGGCCTTGTATGAGTAGAGTTGGAGTGTCCTTGCGTGAACACAAACACCTGATGTTCATGTGGATAAATAAATGTGATATGCCCACCCACAAATGTGTTTATATGTGTTCACCGGTATATGGTGGATGTAAATAAATATTGCAGCTACCGGTACTAGCCACCAACCAAAAGGTGTGCCTTTTCAAGACGAGTGTGGACATTATTTTCAATTGGAAATCCCATGAAAATTGACAAAGTTATAGCCAATAATATTTCGAGCTAAGCGGCACTTCAACGTAAACAATATACAAACTTTGTCAAAATGTAATCATTATATTGCATGAAAACTGACCAGCCACCAATCAACATATGCGGCCTATCACTAAGCATCTATTGGTAATTTTCAATTGGAAATCGGTTCACCATTGACAGAGTTAATTACTTAAGAATTCGAATTGGATCGAGTTTGGGTGAATGGGCTTGAACGGGATGGAGGCTGAAAATGTGTGCCATTAGGGGCTCTACGGTACACAGTTCCGCAATGTTTGTATTTGAGACGCCAGAATTGTCTGAAACGCTTGTAATGCCAAATGGCAGGGTAAAGGTTTGCTCTATAGCTCAATAATGACGTTATAACCCAAATTTAAAAACCTAATTTGTATAAAGTTAAGTGACTTTTCGAGATAAACAAAATATCACCATCGTTTTCAACATCACTTACTTCATATTTTCGACCACAACCAGCGTAAATTTTACAACTTTCAGACAGGTGAAACATTGGCTTTAATTGGAAAGGATGGGCGGGCATATAATCACAACAAGCGGAAGGCAAAATATATATTCCACGCCATTGCGTAAAAAAAGCAATACGGGAAAAGCCCGGAGTTTGATGTAAACCGAAAAGAACTTGCAAGTACCGGTCGTGAAAAGTATGGAACGCTTATCAAGTTTAACATCAAATATCTCTCGGAAGGAATTTTTAAATGCAAAATACGATGAATTTACATCATATTTTGGCCTCATCTGTCGATTTCAAGTGCTAACTCCATTATTGAAGGAAAATGTCATTATTTCCCTGGAGTGATTCCCAGGAATATATCATCGAAACTTTGTAAAACATTTTAAAAAGATTTAAAAAAGATTCGCCCAATAATCCTTCGTGAAAATGGCTAGCATGTAATATTTTCCCAACAAGATTACCCGTTATGTAGCATAGGCTCCACAGCCCATGTGCCAATAACTGCTCCTTCTCAGTTATATTTGATGCAATGATCACAATCATACACGTACTGAAACATAACGGAATTTCTCTCCGTGCTAAAATTAAATGGGAACATAAATACCTATACCCTTTAGAACGCCATGCAATGGAACCTAAGACCTATTCCTTTGGTATTGTGACTTTTGGAAAACAAATAAACATCAACTGTCCCAAATAACACAATGTGACACCGCTACGGCTTTCAAGTTTCCTTTGTGTTTCTTTATATCCCTTGATCTGTACGGGCCGCCATGGATGTTGAATGTTGTAAGCAAATCAAAACGCTAGATACTGGGTAGATCGGTCCGTCTAAAGTAGCGAAATGAGTGACGTCACAGGCATAAAGTAACAAAGACAATCTTTTGCAAAAGTATGACATTTTGTTGTTTGCAGCTCATGCAATTTAAACATCATTTCGAAAGCAATAAGCATCCCATCGCATGCCCTCTTGTCCCGTCGCTTCCCTCGCATCTCCGCCTCGTCCCGTCCCGCCCCGCTCGCCCCGCCCCGTCCCGTCCCGTCCCGTCCCGTCCCGTCCCGTCCCGTCCCGTCCCGTCCCGTCCCGTCCCGTCCCGTCCCGTCCCGTCCCGTCCCGTCCCGTCCCGTCCCGTCCCGTCCCGTCCCATCCCGTCCCGTCCCGTCCCGTCCCGTCCCGTCCCGTCCCGTCCCGTCCCGTCCCGTCCCGTCCCGTCCCGTCCCGTCCCGTCCCGTCCCGTCCCGTCCCGTCCCGTCCCGTCCCGTCCTATCCCGCCCTGTCCTGTCCCGTCCTGTCCCGTCCTGTGCCATCCTGTGCCATCCTGTCCCGCCCGTCCCGTCCCGTCCCGTCCCGTCCCGTCCCGTCCCGTCCCGTCCCGTCCCGTCCCGTCCCGTCCCGTCCCGTCCCGTCCCGTCCCGTTCCGTTCCGTTCCGTTCCGTTCCGTCCCGTCCCGTCCCGTCCCGTCCCGTCCCGTCCCGTCTCGTCTCGTCTCGTCTCGTCTCGTCTCGTCTCGTCTCGTCTCGTCTCGTCTCGTCTCGTCTCGTCTCGTCTCGTCTCGTCTCGTCTCGTCTCGTCTCGTCTCGTCTCGTCTCGTCTCGTCCCGTCCCGTCTTGTCCCGTCCTGTCCCGTCCTGTCCCGTCCTGTCCCGTCCAGTCCCGTCCTGTCCCGTCCTGTCCCGTCCTGTCCCGTCCTGTCCCGTCCTGTCCCTCCTGCCCCGTCCCGTCCTGTCCCGTCCGGTCCCGTCCCGTCCCGTCCCGTCCCGTCCCGTCCCGTCCCGTCCCGTCCCGTCCCGTCCCGTCCCGTCCCGTCCCGTCCCGTCCGATCCAGTCCCGTCCCGTCCCGTCCCGTCCCGTCCCGTCTCGTCTCGTCTCGTCTCGTCCCGTCCCGTCCCGTCCCGTCCCGTCCCGTCCCGTCCCGTCCCGTCCCGTCCCGTCCCTTCCCGTCCCGTCCCGTCCCGTCCCGTCCCGTCCCGTCCCGTCCCGTCCCGTCCCGTCCCGTGTCGTCCCGTCCCGTCCCGTCCCGTCCCGTCCCGTCCCGTCCCGTCCCGTCCCGTCCCGTCCCGTCCCGTCCCGTCCCGTCCCGTCCCGTCTCGTCTCGTCTCGTCTCGTCTCGTCTCGTCTCGTCTCGTCTCGTCTCGTCTCGTCTCGTCCCGTCCCGTCCTGTCCCGTCCTCACCCGTCCTGTCCCGTCCCGTCCCGTCCCGTCCCGTCCCGTCCTGTCCTGTCCTGTCCTGTCCTGTCCTGTCCTGTCCTGTCCTGTCATGTCTTGTCCAGTCCTGTCCTGTCCTGTCCTGTCCTGTCCCGTCCTGTCCCGTTTTGTCCCGTCCTGTCCCGCCCTGTCCCGTCCTGTCCCGTCCCGTCCAGTCCCGTCCAGTCCCATCCGGTCTCGTCCGGTCCCGTCCGTTCCCGTCCGTTCCCGTCCGGTCCCGTCCGGTCCCGTCCGGTTCCGTCCTGTCCCGTCCCTTCCCGTCCCATCCTGTCCTGTCCCGTCATGTCCATTCCCGTCCCGTCCCGTCCCTTCCCGTACTGTCCCGTCCCGTCCCATCCCGGCCCGTTTCGTCCTGGCCCGTCCTGTCCCGTCCTGTCCCGTCCTGTCCCGTCCAGTCCCGTCCTGTCCCGTCCTGTCCCGTCCTGTCCCGTCCTGTCCCGTCCTGCCCCGTCCTGTCCCGTCCTGTCCCGTCCTGTCCCATCCTGTCCCGTCCTGTCCCGTCCTGTCCCGTCCTGTCCCGTCCTGTTCCGTCCTGTCCCGTTCTGCCCGTCCTGCCCTGTCCTGTCCTGTCCCATCCTGTCCCGCCCTGTCCCGTCCTGTCCCGTCCCGTCCTGTCCCGTCCTGTCCTGTCCCGTCCTTTCTCATCCTGTCCCGTCCCAAGCCGTCCTGTCCCATCTCATCCCTCATGTCCCGTCCCAAGCCCTCCTGTCCCGTTTCATCCCTCCTGTCCCGTCCCGTCCCAAGCCCTCCTATCCCGTCCCATCCCCCATTTCCCGTCCCAAGCCCTCCTGTCCCGTTTCATCCCTCTTGTCCCGTCCCGTCCCAAGCCCTCCTGTCCCGTTTCATCCCTCCTGTCCCGTCCCGTCCCAAGCCCTCTTGTCCCGCTTCATCCCTCCTGTCCCGTCCCGTCCCTTGCATCTCCACATCGTCTCATCCCGTCCAGTCACTTTGTCTACTTGTCCCGTTTTGGTCAAGAGCGACCCCGCGCTGATCCCGCGCCTCCGTCTCACGGGCGAGGCGACCCGCGGAGGGAACAGGCTCTCGCCGCTACTACGGCGGCGTCAGCCGTCACGGTCAGACTCGGGGGGCGTGGTTGGCCGCAGGGCACCGGCCCCGGCCCACACCGCCAGCTACTTAAGCTGACACCGACCGTAGGTGAGCATCAGTTCCACACCGATCCCACTCCCGACAATATGAAGCTGGTGAGTAACGCAGAGGCAGTGGTCAGCTGAGCAATCCAGTTCGGTTTGGTGGCGACTGGTGGAGGTGCTTTCATAAGGCACAATCGTAACTGCGATCAGTTATCTGGAAATGTTATACTGCTGTTGTTAATCTGTTGACTGTTATTCCTTGATGTTCCAGTTCATCGTTGCTGCCCTGGCCCTGGTGGCGGTCGCCGACAGGCCTTCCTACAGGCCCCGGCCTGCCTACGTCGCCCCGACCTACGCCCCGGCCCCGACCTACGCTCCCAAACCGACCTACGCTCCGGCCCCGGTCTACCAGCACCAGCCCAGCTACGCCCCGGCCCCGGCCCACGGTCACGCCAGCTACAAGCAGATCGCTATCCTGGATCAGGAGGATGTCCACCCTGGAGATGGCACCTACAGCTCCAAGTTCTCCACTGAGAACGGCATCTACAGGTCAGTGCCATTTACTTGCAAATGTGCACATTTTCTGTTGCCATTCAGTTGGTAAATTTGACGCTGAAGCCCATGTCCAACATTTCTCACCATAGCACACTATTGTATCACTTCATTCCAAAAATAATATAGAAATACGATGTTTTAGTATACCGATCAATTGGATAACAAAACACATATCGAGACAGCTATTTTTAGCCTGAATAACTGAAAGAATGATTGTTTCTAATGCCCCTTTGTATTGCGTCGAGTTCCCTATTCAAGTCAGATAAGATGTGTTTAAGCTTTGGACAGGGAGACAGGAATGCATGGGGACTCTATTCTACCGGCAATGAAGTTACTAATCTGTTAATTACCGTATGGAAACATTACATTATTCCTAGTTTCCATTTGTATACCTCTTCCGAACCCAAATGCGAGCAGACTTCTTTTTTCCAATCCAAAATTGATGTTGGCATGCGAAAGAGATCAATAACAAAATAATGACAGTCCAAATTGCCATAGATAAAATAACAATCAGCTCTAGTTTTTTCCCTCGTCAAGTATCAGTGCTGACATCTGTTGACATGACAATGTATAGTACGATCGACCTCTCACCCAACCACCATCTGTGTCCAGGTCTGAGACCGGCGTGCCCGTGCCCGGCTACGGCAAGAGCGCGTACGGAGAGTCGGAGGACAACTACCGCCAGGAGGGCTCTTGGAGCTACACCAACGGATATGGCGAGGAGGTCAAGGTCGCCTTTGTCGCCGACGAGAACGGCTACCAGCCGTCCAGTGACATCCTGCCGACCCCGGTGCCCACCCAGTACCCGACCCCCGAGGTTGACCCCAGCTACGTCGAGCCCCAGTCCGCCTACGGCAAGCCCGCCTACAAGCCCGCCTACAACTAAGTCATTCATACTCCACTTGTAAAATGAGTAACATGCTGAGATTACTCAATCGAAACTTGTCTATTTATTAATTTATTTGAACATGATCGTGTTTTGTGACGTATGCAAAATATAAACGTTGACAGAATACGCTGCATTTCGAGCTGTTTTTTTTCCTTCTCTAAAACAAGTGCATTGGATTGCGACGTTCAAAGTAGGTGAACGGGACTGTTGAAGGCATCACAGGTTTATGTAACGACGGGATCGAGGTGGTTAGTGAGGCAGTATTTGTCTCCTTATCTAAATGCTTCACACATTTTACTGGCGGAACAACACTCACGATTGGTTGGTAGGAACAGAACCCAAGTATAATATCTGTTCGGTCATAGGCCATGATTAAAAACACAGAAAGGAAACGGCATGGGAACAACTGAAATAAAGATAGATAAATGAACATGAATGCAAGATGATTCTTATCGTTTGATGTATGCAACCTGCATTTTAGAGCTTGACACAAGTACGTTGTTTTGAAAAGTTCCGACGATCTATTCCTTAACTATTCAACTTTTACATGTGATTTTTGGCTAAAAAATATGTCCCTCAGAATTTTACAATATGTTAGTAAGAATATAATATTGGGATAAAATTGCGGTTTGGTGGTAATAAGCAAGCTAGGTATTAATAGGTCAGTTGTCATTGTGAAAGACAGAAAGCAATCAGCATGGGAATAACTGAAATAAAGATAGATAAATGAAGATGAATGCCTGATGATTCTTATCGTTTGATGTATTCAACCTGCATTTTAGAACTTGACACAAGTACGTAACTATGTCACAAACAAATATATGATAGTGACGTAATTTAGAAATATCTTCCGTAAACCTAACCATGAAATCTTCACTTGGTACTATATATGCGAACGTTGCTCACACATTTGAGCGATGGTGTAAGGTGTAAAATGTAGTACTTTCAGGATTTCAAGGTGCAAATGAGAACACTTCACCACAAGAGCTACAAAATTGTTCCAAAATACCAACCTGAAGAGGTGACATTTGTGCCTACATGAGTAGGATTTTGCGACACATATTGAATGAAAATATCGCCGAGAGAAAGAAAGAAGTGCGTTTTCATTGGCAAATCTAGCCATCAAGTTGTGTAGGCCCGGTTCTCGGAAAGAAAGACAACTGCGGTCCTATGGAATTAAGCCATCTCACTAAATAGTACTACTTGGCCCTGGTTTAATAAAAACACACAATTTCTTCTTTAGCACGCATATGCATGCTTGGGCAATTATTTATTAGACGCTTCACTGTATTGGGGGGAGGGGGCTAATTTATATTGCTTTCATTTATATTAATGAATTGAGAGAGACATTTGATCCTGTCCCCCCCCCCCCCCCCACCCACCACCCAACCCCAACTTAACCCGAGGCCCCACAGCCCTTTTCTTGGTTTCAGCAGATTTTTGTTCCACAAACCAAACGTGTATTTTTCACCACTACAAACATGCATACATTAAAACACACATTCAGTACATCATAGGCGGCCCCCTCCCGCTCCGCCTCGCGTTTTACCACGGCTCATCTTCGCGAAGCAGCGCCCGCCTCGTCACCGGTCGGGCGTGCGAGCTGTCGACCAACTGAGTCGGCGCCCCGCACACCCCGCCCGGGAAAATGTGCCGAGGGCCAGTCCCGGGTTTGCCCGGATGGGTAAAGGGCGGGGACCTATCCTATCTTCGGTTCCAATTACAATCATTTCACAAATAGGCAGGCATCAATCAATTACAGTACATATTGTGTTTATTAAAAGGGTGGGCCTTACAAAACCGTATAGGCATCCAAGGCATATCCCGGCCAGGCCAGACGTCATCTCAGACGGCCGAGGCTCGGGTTAAAGGGGCTACACCTTGGGAAATATACGTGGAATTATGGGCAAGAGTGTCCTGATTACGGTTCTGGTATTCGTTTTTGCGAGAAAAAAGTACCAATTTGTCATAATTGGAAAAATATTGATATTGATACATATGACGTCACAATAATCTTGCGTCACCAAAACTAATTGTGCCGTCATACCAGCAAAACCCTTTCCTTGAATCAGAATATGTAAGCAACACTAACAACCTCATTCGCTGGGTCGCGACTCGCGAGTATATTGGTCGCGATTGAAAATGTGTGAATGTTTACACTATGGCCTTGTATGAGTAGAGTTGGAGTGTCCTTGCGTGAACACATACACCTGATGTTCATGTGGATAAATAAATGTGATATGCCCACCCACAAATGTGTTTATATGTGTTCACCAATATGGTGAATGTAAATAAATATTGCAGCTACCGGTACTAGCCACCAACCAAAAGGTGTGCCTTTTCAAGACGAGTGTGGACATTATTTTCAATTGGAAATCCCATGAAAATTGACAAAGTTATAGCCAATAATATTTCGAGCTAAGCGGCACTTCAACGTAAACAATATACAAACTTTGTCAAAATTTAATCACTATATTGCATGAAAACTGACCAGCCACCAATCAACATATGCGGCCTATCACTAAGCATCTATTGGTAATTTTCAATTGGAAATCGGTTCACCATTGACAGAGTTAATTACTTAAGAATTCGAATTGGATCGAGTTTGGGTGAATGGGCTTGAACGGGATGGAGGCTGAAAATGTGTGCCAATAGGGGCTCTACGGTACACAGTTCCGCAATGTTTGTATTTGAGACGCCAGAATTGTCCGAAACGCTTGTAATGCCAAATGGCAGGGTAAAGGTTTGCTCTATAGCTCAATAATGACGTTATAACCCAAATTTAAAAACCTAATTTGTATAAAGTTAAGTGACTTTTCGAGATAAACAAAATATCACCATCGTTTTCAACATCACTTACTTCATATTTTCGACCACAACCAGCGTAAATTTTACAACTTTCAGACAGGTGAAACATTGGCTTTAATTGGAAAGGATGGGCGGGCATATAATCACAACAAGCGGAAGGCAAAATATATATTCCACGCCATTGCGTAAAAAAGCAATACGGGAAAAGCCCGGAGTTTGATGTAAACCGAAAAGAACTTGCAAGTACCGGTCGTGAAAAGTATGGAACGCTTATCAAGTTTAACATGAAATATCTCTCGGAAGGAATTTTTATATGCAAAATACGATAAATTTACATCATATTTTGGCCTCATCTGTCGATTTCAAGTGCTAACTCCATTATTGAAGGAAAATGTCATTATTTCCCTGGAGTGATTCCCAGGAATATATCATCGAAACTTTGTAAAACATTTTAAAAAGATTTAAAAAAGATTCGCCCAATAATCCTTCGTGAAAATGGATAGCATGTAATATTTTCCCAACAAGATTACCCGTTATGTAGCATAGGCTCCACAGCCCATGTGCCAATAAGTACTCCTTCTCAGTTATATTTGATGCAATGATCACAATCATACACGTACTGAAACATAACGGAATTTCTCTCCGTGCTAAAAGTAAATGGGAACATAAATACCTATACCCTTTAGAACGCCATGCAATGGAACCTAAGACCTATTCCTTTGGTATTGTGACTTTTGGAAAACAAATAAACATCAACTGTCCCAAATAACACAATGTGACACCGCTACGGCTTTCAAGTTTCCTTTGTGTTTCTTTATATCCCTTGATCTGTACGGGCCGCCATGGATGTTGAATGTTGTAAGCAAATCAAAACGCTAGATACTGGGTAGATCGGTCCGTCTAAAGTAGCGAAATGAGTGACGTCACAGGCATAAAGTAACGAAGACAATCTTTTGCAAAAGTATGACATTTTGTTGTTTGCAGCTCATGCAATTTAAACATCATTTCGAAAGCAATAAGCATCCCATCGCATGCCCTCTTGTCCCGTCGCTTCCCTCGCATCTCCGCCTCGTCCCGTCCCGCCCCGCTCGCCCCGCCCCGTCCCGTCCCGTCCCGTCCCGTCCCGTCCCGTCCCGTCCCGTCCCGTCCCGTCCCGTCCCGTCCCGTCCCGTCCCGTCCCGTCCCGTCCCGTACTGTCTCATCCTGTGCCATCCGGTCCCGTCCCGTCCCGTCCCGTCCCGTCCCGTCCCGTCCCGTCCCGTCCCGTCCCGTCCCGTCCCGTCCCGTCCCGTCCCGTCCCGTCCTGTCCCGCCCTGTCCCGCCCTGTCCCGTCCCGTCCCGTCCCGTCCCGTCCCGTCCCGTCCCGTCCCGTCCCGTCCCGTCCCGTCCCGTCCCGTCCCGTCCCGTCCCGTCCCGTCGCGTCGCGTCGCGTCGCGTCCCGTCCCGTCCCGTCCTGTCCCGTCCCGTCCCGTCCCGTCCCGTCCCGTCCCGTCCCGTCCCGTCCCGTCCCGTCCCGTCCCGTCCCGTCCCGTCCCGTCCCGTCCCGTCCCGTCCCGTCCCGTCCCGTCCTGTGCCATCCTGTCCAGCCCCGTCCCGTCCCGTCCCGTCCCGCCCCGTCCCGTCCCGTCCCGTCCCGTCCCGTCCCGTCCCGTCCCGTCCCGTCCCGTCCCGTCCCGTCCCGTCCCGTCCCGTCCCGTCCCGTCCTGTCTCGTCTCGTCTCGTCTCGTCTCGTCTCGTCTCGTCTCGTCTCGTCTCGTCTCGTCTCGTCTCGTCTCGTCTCGTCTCGTCTCGTCTCGTCTCGTCTTGTCTCGTCTCGTCTCGTCCGGTCCCTTTCTGTCCCGTCCTTTCCCGTCCTGTCCTGTCCTGTCCTGTCCTGTCCTGTCCTGTCCTGTCCTGTCCTGTCCTGTCCTGTCCTGTCCTGTCCTGTCCTGTCCTATCCTATCCCGTCCTGTCCCGTCCTGTCCCGTTCTGTCCCGTCCTGTCCCGCCCTGTCCCGCCCTGTCCCGTCCTGTCCCGTCCAGTCCAGTACCGTCCGGTCCCGTCCGGTCACGTCCGGTTCCGTCCTGTCCCGTCCCTTCCCGTCCCTTCCTGTCCCATCCTGCCCTGTCCCGTCCCGTCCCGTCCCGTCCCGTCCCGTCCCGTCCCGTCCCGTCCCGTCCCGTCCCGTCCCGTCCCGTCCCGTCCCGTCCCGTCCCGTCCCGTCCCGTCCCGTCCCGTCCCGTACTGTCCCGTCCTGTCCCATCCTGTTCCGTCCCGTTTCGTCCTGTCCCACCCTGTCCCGTCCTGTCCCGTCCCGTCCTCTCCCGTCCTGCCACGTCCTGTCCCGTCCTGTCCTGTCCTGTCCCGTCCTGTCCCATCCTGTCCCATCCTGTCCCGTCCTGTCCCGTCCTGTCCCATCCTGTCACGTCCTGTCCCGTCCTGTCCTGTTCTGTCCCGTCCCGTCCTGTCCCGTCCTGTCCCGTCCTGTCCCGTCCTGTCCCGTCCTGTCCCGTCCTGTCCCGTCCTGTCCCGTCCTGTCCCGTCCTGTTCCGTCCTGTCCCGTTCTGCCCGTCCTGTCCTGCCCTGTCCTGTCCCATCCTGTCCCGCCCTGTCCCGCCCTGTCCCGTCCTGTCCCGTCCTGTCCTGTCCCGTCCTTTCTCATCCTGTCCCGTCCCAAGCCGTCCTGTCCCGTCCCATCCCTCATGTCCCGTCCCAAGCCCTCCTGTCCCGTTTCATCCCTCCTGTCCCGTCCCGCCCCAAGCCCTCCTCTCCCGTCCCATCCCCCATGTCCCGTCCCAAGCCCTCCTGTTCCGTTTCATCCCTGCTGTCCCGTCCCGTTCCAAGCCCTCCTGTCCCGTTTCATCCCTCCTGTCCCGTCCCGTCCCTTGCATCTCCACGTCGTCTCATCCCGTCCAGTCACTTTGTCTACTTGTCCCGTTTTGGTCAAGAGCGACCCCCCCCCCCCCCCCCCTGATCCCGCGCCTCCGTCTCACGGGCGAGGCGACCCGCGGAGGGAACAGGCTCTCGCCGCTACTACGGCGGCGTCAGCCGTCACGGTCAGACTCGGGGGGCGTGGTTGGCCGCAAGGCACCGGTCCCGGCCCACACCGCCAGCTACTTAAGCTGACACGGACCGTAGGTGAGCATCAGTTCGACACCGATCCCACTCCCGACAACATGAAACTGGTGAGTAACGCAGAGGCAGTGGTCAGCTGAGCAATCCAGTTCGGTTTGGTGGCGACTGGTGGAGGTGCTTTCATAAGGCACAATCATAACTGCGATCAGTTATCTGGAAATGTTACACTGCTGTTGTTAATCTGTTGACTGTTATTCCTTGATGTTCCAGTTCATCGTTGCTGCCCTGGCCCTGGTGGCGGTCGCCGACAGGCCTTCCTACAGGCCCCGGCCTGCCTACGTCGCCCCAACCTACGCACCGGCCCCGACCTACGCTCCCAAACCGACCTACGCCCCGGCCCCGGTCTACCAGCACCAGCCCAGCTACGCCCCGGCCCCGGCCCACGGTCACGCCAGCTACAAGCAGATCGCTATCCTGGATCAGGAGGATGTCCACCCTGGAGATGGCACCTACAGCTCCAAGTTCTCCACTGAGAACGGCATCTACAGGTCAGTGCCATTTACTTCCAAATGTGCGCATTTGGTGTTGCCATTCAGTTGGTAAATTTGACGCTGAAGCCCATGTCCAACATTTCTCACCATAGCACACTATTGTATCACTTCATTCCAGAAATAATATAGAAATACGATGTTTTAGTATACCGATGAATTGGATAACAAAACACATATCGAGACTGCTATTTTTAGCCTGAATAACTGAAAGAATGATTGTTTCTAATGCCCCTTTGTATTGCGTCCAATTCCCTATTCAAGTCAGATACGATGTGTTTAAGCTTTGGACAGGGAGACGGGAATGCACGGGGACTCTATTTTACCGGCAATGAAGTTACTAATCTGTGACTTACCGTATGGAAACATTACATTATTCCTAGTTTCCATTTGTATACCTTTTCCGAACCCAAATGCGAGCAGACCTCTTATTTCCAATGCAAAATTGATGTTGGCATGCGAAAGAGCTCAATAACAAAATAATGACAGTCCAAATTGCCATAGATAAAATAACAATCAGCTCTAGTTTTTTCCCTCGTCAAGTATCAGTGCTGACATCTGTTGACATGACAATGTATAGTACGATCCAACTCTCACCTAACCTCCATCTGTGTCCAGGTCTGAGACCGGCGTGCCCGTGCCCGGCTACGGCAAGAGCGCGTACGGAGAGTCGGAGGACAACTACCGCCAGGAGGGCTCTTGGAGCTACACCAACGGATATGGCGAGGAGGTCAAGGTCGCCTTTGTCGCCGACGAGAACGGCTACCAGCCGTCCAGTGACATCCTGCCGACCCCGGTGCCCACCCAGTACCCGACACCCGAGGTTGACCCCAGCTACGTCGAGCCCCAGTCCGCCTACGGCAAGCCCGCCTACAAGCCCGCCTACAACTAAGTCATTCATACTCCACTTGTAAAATGAGTAACATGCTGAGATTACTCAATCGAAACTTGTCTATTTATTAATTTATTTGAACATGATCGTGTTTTGTGACGTATGCAAAATATAAACTTTGACAGAATACGCTGCATTTGGAGCTGTTTTTCCTTCTCTAAAACAAGTGCATTGGATTGCGACGTTCAAAGTAGGTGAACGGGACTGTTGAAGGCATCACAGGTTTATGGAACGACGAGATCGAGGTGGTTAGTGAGGCAGTATTTGTCTCCTTATCTAAATGCTTCGCACATTTTACTGGCGGAACAACACTCACGATTGGTTGGTAGGAACAGAACCCAAGTACAATATCTGTTCGGTCATAGGCCATGATTATAAACACAGAAAGGAAACGGCATGGGAACAACTGAAATAAAGATAGATAAATGAACATGAATGCAAGATGATTCTTATGGTTTGATGTATGCAACCTGCATTTTAGAGCTTGACACAAGTACGTTGTTTTGAAAAGTTCCGACGATCTATTCCTTAACTATTCAACTTTTACATGCGATTTTTGGCTAAAAAATATGTCCCTCAGAATTTTATAATATGTTAGTAAGAATATAATATTGGGATAAAATTGCGGTTTGGTGGTAATAAGCAAGCTAGGTATTAATAGGTCAGTTGTCATTGTGAAAGACAGAAAGCAATCAGCATGGGAATAACTGAAATAAAGATAGATAAATGAATATGAATGCCTGATGATTCTTATCGTTTGATGTATTCAACCTGCATTTTAGAACTTGACACAGGTACGTAACTATGTCACAAACAAATATATGATAGTGACGTAATTTAGAAATATCTATTGTAAACCTAACCATGAAATCTTCACTTGGTACTGTATTTGCAAACGTTGCTCACACATTTGAGCGATGGTGTAAGGTGTAAAATGTAGTACTTTCAGGATTTCAAGGTGCAAATGAGAACACTTCACCACAAGAGCTACAAAATTGTTCCAAAATACCAACCTGAAGAGGTGACATTTGTGCCTACATGAGTAGGATTTTGCGACACATATTGAATGAAAATATCGCCGAGAGAAAGAAAGAAGTGCGTTTTCATTGGCAAATCTAGCCATCAAGTTGTGTAGGCCCGGTTCTCGGAAAGAAAGACAACTGCGGTCCTATGGAATTAAGCCATCTCACTAAGTAGTACTACTTGGCCCTGGTTTAATAAAACACACAATTTCTTCTTTAGCAGGCATATGCATGCTTGTGCAATTATTTATTAGACGCTTCACTGTATTGGGGGAGGGGGCTAATTTATATTGCTTTCATTTATATTAATGAATTGAGAGAGACATTTGATCCTGTCGCCCCCCGCCCCCCCCCCCCCCCCCCCCCCCACCCACCACCCAACCCCAACCCCACCCGAGGCCACACCGCCCTTTTCTTGGTCTCAGCAGATTTTTTTCCACAAACGAAACGTGTATTTTTCACCACTACAAACATGCATACATTAAAACACACATTCAGTACATCATAGGCGGCCCCCTCCCGCTCCGCCTCGCGTTTTACCACAGCTCATCTTCGCGAAGCAGCGCCCGTCTCGTCACCGGTCGGGCGTGCGAGCTGTAGACCAACTGAGTCGGCGCCCCGCACACCCCGCCCGGGAAAATGTGCCGAGGGCCAGTCCCGGGTTTGCCCGGATGGGTAAAGGGCGGGGACCTATCCTATCTTCGGTTCCAATTACAATCATTTCACAAATAGGCAGGCGTCAATCAATTACAGTACATATTTTGTTTATTAAAAGGGTGGGCCTTACAAAACCGTATAGGCATCCAAGGCATATCCCGGCCAGGCCAGACGTCATCTCAGACGGCCGAGGCTCGGGTTAAAGGGGCTACACCTTGGGAAATATACGTGCAATTATGGACAAGAGTGTCCTGATTACGGTTCTGGTATTCGTTTTTGCGAGAAAAAATACCAATTTGTCATAATTGGAAAAATATTGATATTGATACATATGACGTCACAATAATCTTGCATCACCAAAACTAATTGTGACGTCATACCAGCAAAACCCTTTCCTTGAATCAGAATATGTAAGCAACACTAACAACCTCATTCGCTGGGTCGCGACTCGCGAGTATATTGGTCGCGATTGAAAATGTGTGAATGTTTACACTATGGCCTTGTATGAGTAGAGTTGGAGTGTCCTTGCGTGAACACATACACCTGATGTTCATGTGGATAAATAAATGTGATATGCCCACCCACAAATGTGTTTATATGTGTTCACCAATATGGTGAATGTAAATCAATATTGCAGCTACCGGTACTAGCCACCAACCAAAAGGTGTGCCTTTTCAAGACGAGTGTGGACATTATTTTCAATTGGAAATCCCATGAAAATTGACAAAGTTATAGCCAATAATATTTCGAGCTAAGCGGCACTTCAACGTAAACAATATACAAACTTTGTCAAAATTTAATCATTATATTGCATGAAAACTGACCAGCCACCAATCAACATATGCGGCCTATCACTAAGCATCTATTGGTAATTTTCAATTGGAAATCGGTTCACCATTGACAGAGTTAATTACTTAAGAATTCGAATTGGATCGAGTTTGGGTGAATGGGCTTGAACGGGATGGAGGCTGAAAATGTGTGCCATTAGGGGCTCTACGGTACACAGTTCCGCAATGTTTGTATTTGAGACGCCAGAATTGTCCGAAACGCTTGTAATGCCAAATGGCAGGGTAAAGGTTTGCTCTATAGCTCAATAATGACGTTATAACCCAAATTTAAAAACCTAATTTGTATAAAGTTAAGTGACTTTTCGAGATAAACAAAATATCACCATCGTTTTCAACATCACTTACTTCATATTTTCGACCACAACCAGCGTAAATTTTACAACTTTCAGACAGGTGAAACATTGGCTTTAATTGGAAAGGATGGGCGGGCATATAATCACAACAAGCGGAAGGCAAAATATATATTCCACGCCATTGCGTAAAAAAGCAATACGGGAAAAGCCCGGAGTTTGATGTAAACCGAAAAGAACTTGCAAGTACCGGTCGTGAAAAGTATGGAACGCTTATCAAGTTTAACATGAAATATCTCTCGGAAGGAATTTTTATATGCAAAATACGATGAATTTACATCATATTTTGGCCTCATCTGTCGATTTCAAGTGCTAACTCCATTATTGAAGGAAAATGTCATTATTTCCCTGGAGTGATTCCCAGGAATATATCATCGAAACTTTGTAAAACATTTTAAAAAGATTTAAAAAAGATTCGCCCAATAATCCTTCGTGAAAATGGCTAGCATGTAATATTTTCCCAACAAGATTACCCGTTATGTAGCATAGGCTCCACAGCCCATGTGCCAATAAGTACTCCTTCTCAGTTATATTTGATGCAATGATCACAATCATACACGTACTGAAACATAACGGAATTTCTCTCCGTGCTAAAATTAAATGGGAACATAAATACCTATACCCTCTAGAACGCCATGCAATGGAACCTAAGACCTACTCCTTTGGTATTGTGACTTTTGGAAAACAAATAAACATCAACTGTCCCAAATAACACAATGTGACACCGCTACGGCTTTCAAGTTTCCTTTGTGTTTCTTTATATCCCTTGATCTGTACGGGCCGCCATGGATGTTGAATGTTGTAAGCAAATCAAAACGCTAGATACTGGGTAGATCGGTCCGTCTAAAGTAGCGAAATGAGTGACGTCACAGGCATAAAGTAACGAAGACAATCTTTTGCAAAAGTATGACATTTTGTTGTTTGCAGCTCATGCAATTTAAACATCATTTCGAAGGCAATAAGCATCCCATCGCATGCCCTCTTGTCCCGTCGCTTCCCTCGCATTTCCGCCTCGTCCCGTCCCGTCCCGTCCCGTCCCGTCCCGTCCCGTCCCGTCCCGTCCCGTCCCGTCCCGTCCCGTCCCGTCCCGTCCCGTCCTGTCCCGTCCCGTCCTGTCCCGTCCCGTCCTGTCCCGTCCTGTCCCGTCCTGTGCCATCCTGTCCCGTCCCGTCCCGTCCCGTCCCGTCCCGTCCCGTCCCGTCCCGTCCCGTCCCGTCCCGTCCCGTCCCGTCCCGTCCCGTCCCGTCCCGTCCCGTCCCGTCCCGTCCCGTCCCGTCCCGTCCCGTCCCGTCCCGTCCCGTCCCGTCCCGTCCCGTCTCGTCCCGTCTCGTCCCGTCTCGTCCCGTCTCGTCTCGTCTCGTCTCGTCTCGTCTCGTCTCGTCTCGTCTCGTCTCGTCTCGTCCCGTCCCGTCCCGTCCTGTCCCGTCCTGTCCCGTCCTGTCCCGTCCTGTCCCGTCCTGTCCCGTCCTGTCCCGTCCTGTCCCGTCCTGTCCCGTCCTGTCCCGTCCTGTCCCGTCCTGTCCCGTCCTGTCCCGTCCGGTCCCGTCCCGTCCCGTCCCGTCCCGTCCCGTCCCGTCCCGTCCCGTCCCGTCCCGTCCCGTCCCGTCCCGTCCCGTCCGATCCAGTCCCGTCCCGTCCCGTCCCGTCCCGTCTCGTCCCGTCCCGTCCCGTCCCGTCCCGTCCCGTCCCGTCCCGTCCCGTCCCGTCCCGTCCCGTCCCGTCCCGTCCCGTCCCGTCCCGTCCCGTCCCGTCCCGTCCTGTCCCGTCTCGTCTCGTCTCGTCTCGTCTCGTCTCGTCTCGTCTCGTCTCGTCTCGTCTCGTCTCGTCTCGTCTCGTCTCGTCTCGTCTAGTCTCGTCTCGTCTCGTCTCGTCTCGTCTCGTATCGTCTCGTCTCGTCTCGTCTCGTCTCGTCTCGTCTCGTCTCGTCTCGTCTCGTCTCGTCCCGTCCTGTCCCGTCCTCACCCGTCCCGTCCCGTCCCGTCCCGTCCCGTCCCCTCCCGTCCCGTCCCGTCCCGTCCCGTCCCGTCCCGTCCCGTCCCGTCCCGTCCCGTCCCGTCCCGCCCCGTCCCGTCCCGTCCCGTCCCGTCCCGTCCCGTCCCGTCCCGTCCCGTCCCGTCCCGTCCCGTCCCGTCCCGTCCTGTCCAATCCTGTGCCATCCTCTCCCGCCCTGTCCCGTCCCGTCCCGTCCCGTCCCGTCCCGTCCCGTCCCGTCCCGTCCCGTCACGTCACGTCACGTCACGTCACGTCACGTCACGTCACGTCACGTCACGTCACGTCACGTTCCGTCCCGTTCCGTCCCGTTCCGTCCCGTTCCGTCCCGTTCCGTCCCGTTCCGTCCCGTCCTGTCTCGTCCTGTATCGTCCTGTCTCGTCCTGTCCCCACCTGTCCCCTCCTGTCCCGTCCTGTCACGTCCTGCCCCGTCCTGTCCCGTTCTGTCCCGTCCATTCCTGTCCTGTCCCATACTGTCCCGTCCTTTACCGTCCTGTCCCGTCCTGTCCCGTCCTGTCCCGTCCTGTCCCGTCCTGTCCCGTCCTGTCCCGTCCTGTCCCGTTCTGTCCCGTGCTGTCACGTCCCGTCCCGTCCCGTCCTGTCATGTCCTGTCCTGTCCTGTCCTGTCCTGTCCTGTCCTGTCCTGTCCTGCCCTATCCTGTCCTGTCCTGTCCCGTTCTGTCCCGTTCTGTCCCGTTCTGTCCCGTCCTGTCCCGCCCTGTCCCGTCCCGTCCCGTCCGGTCCCGTCCGGTCCCGTCCGGTCCCGTCTGGTCCCGTCCAGTCCCGTCCGGTCCCGTCCGGTCCCGTCCAGTCCCGTCCGGTCCCGTCCGGTCCCGTCCGGTCCCGTCCGGTTCCGTCCTGTCCCGTCCCTTCCCGTCCCATCCTGTCCTGTCCCGTCATGTCCATTCCCGTCCCGTCCCGTCCCTTCCCGTACTGTCCCGTCCCGTCTCATCCCGTCCCGTCCCGTTTCGTCCTGTCCCGTCCTGTCCCGTCCTGTCCCGTCCTGTCCCGTCCTGTCCCGTCCTGTCCCGTCCTGTTCCGTCCTGTCCTGTTCTGCCCGTCCTGTCCTGTCCTGTCCTGTCCCATCCTGTCCCATCCTGTCCCATCCTGTCCCATCCTGTCCCGCCCTGTCCCGTCCTGTCCCGTCCTGTCCTGTCCTGTCCTTTCTCATCCTGTCCCGTCCCAAGCCGTCCTGTCTCATCCCATCCCTCATGTCCCGTCCCAAGCCCTCCTGTCCCGTTTTATCCCTCCTGTCCCGTCCCGTCCCAAGCCTTCCTCTCCCGTCCCATCCCCCATGTCCCGTCCCAAGCCCTCCTGTCCCGTTTCATCCCTCCTGTCCCGTCCCGTCCCAAGCCCTCCTGTCCCGTCCCGTCCCAAGCCCTCTTGTCCCGCTTCATCCCTCCTGTCCCGTCCCGTCCCAAGCCCTCCTGTCCCGTTTCATCCCTCCTGTCCCGTCCCGTCCCAAGCCCTCCTGTCCCGTTTCATCCCTCCTGTCCCGTCCCGTCCCTTGCATCTCCACATCGTCCCATCCCGTCCAGTCACTTTGTCTACTTGTCCCGTTTTGGTCAAGAGCGACCCCGCCCTGATCCCGCGCCTCCGTCTCACGGGCGAGGCGACCCGCGGAGGGAACAGGCTCTCGCCGCTACTACGGCGGCGTCAGCCGTCACGGTCAGACTCGGGGGGCGTGGTTGGCCGCAGGACACCGGCCCCGGCCCACACCGCCAGCTACTTAAGCTGACACCGACCGTAGGTGAGCATCAGTTCCACACCGATCCCACTCCCGACAACATGAAGCTGGTGAGTAACGCAGAGGCAATGGTCAGCTGACCAATCCAGTTCGGTTTGGTGGCGACTGGTGGAGGTGCTTTCATAAGGCACAATCATAACTGCGATCAGTTATCTGGAAATGTTATACTGCTGTTGTTAATCTGTTGACTGTTATTCCTTGATGTTCCAGTTCATCGTTGCTGCCCTGGCCCTGGTGGCGGTCGCCGACAGGCCTTCCTACAGGCCCCGGCCTGCCTACGTCGCCCCAACCTACGCACCGGCCCCGACCTACGCTCCCAAACCGACCTACGCCCCGGCCCCGGTCTACCAGCACCAGCCCAGCTACGCCCCGGCCCCGGCCCACGGTCACGCCAGCTACAAGCAGATCGCTATCCTGGATCAGGAGGATGTCCACCCTGGAGATGGCACCTACAGCTCCAAGTTCTCCACTGAGAACGGCATCTACAGGTCAGTGCCATTTACATGCAAATATGCACATTTTCTGTTGCCATTCAGTTGGTAAATTTGACGCTGAAGCCCATGTCCAACATCTCTCACCATAGCACACTATTGTATCACTTCATTTCAAAAATAATATAGAAATACGATGTTTTAGTATACCGATGAATTGGATGACAAAACACATATCGAAACAGCTATTTTTAGCCTGAATAACTGAAAGAATGATTGTTTCTAATGCCCCTTTGTATTGCGTCGAGTTCCCTATTCAAGTCAGATAAGATGTGTTTAAGCTTTGGACAGGGAGACGGGAATGCATGGGGACTCTATTCTACCGGCAATGAAGTTACTAATCTGTGACTTACCGTATGGAAACATTACATTATTCCTAGTTTCCATTTGTATACCTCTTCCGAACCCAAATGTGAGCAGACCTCTTCTTTCCAATCCAAAATTGATGTTGGCATGCGAAAGAGTTCAATAACAAAATAATGACAGTCCAAATTGCCATAGATAAAATAACAATCAGCTCTTGTTTTTTCGCTCGTCAAGTATCAGTGCTGACATCTGTTCACATGACAATGTATAGTACGATCGACCTGTCACCTAACCACCATCTGTGTCCAGGTCTGAGACCGGCGTGCCCGTGCCCGGCTACGGCAAGGGCGCGTACGGAGAGTCGGAGGACAACTACCGCCAGGAGGGCTCTTGGAGCTACACCAACGGATATGGCGAGGAGGTCAAGGTCGCCTTTGTCGCCGACGAGAACGGCTACCAGCCGTCCAGTGACATCCTGCCGACCCCGGTGCCCACCCAGTACCCGACCCCCGAGGTTGACCCCAGCTACGTCGAGCCCCAGTCCGCCTACGGCAAGCCCGCCTACAAGCCCGCCTACAACTAAGTCATTCATACTCCACTTGTAAAATGAGTAACATGCTGAGATTACTCAATCGAAACTTGTCTATTTATTAATTTATTTGAACATGATCGTGTTTTGTGACGTATGCAAAATATAAATTTCGACAGAATACGCTGCATTTGGAGCTGTTTTTTTCCTTCTCTAAAACAAGTGCATTGGATTGCGACGTTCAAAGTAGGTGAACGGGACTGTTGAAGGCATCACAGGTTTATGTAACGACGAGATCGAGGTGGTTAGTGAGGCAGTATTTGTCTCCGTATCTAAATGCTTCGCACATTTTACTGACGGAACAACACTCACGATTGGTTGGTAGGAACAGAACCCAAGTATAATATCTGTTCGGTCATAGGCCATGATTATAAACACAGAAAGGAAACGGCATGGGAACAACTGAAATAAAGATAGATAAATGAACATGAATGCAAGATGATTCTTATCGTTTGATGTATGCAACCTGCATTTTAGAGCTTGACACAAGTACGTTGTTTTGAAAAGTTCCGACGATCTATTCCTTAACTATTCAACTTTTACATGTGATTTTTGGCTAAAAAATATGTCCCTCAGAATTTTATAATATGTTAGTAAGAATATAATATTGGGATAAAATTGCGGTTTGGTGGTAATAAGCAAGCTAGGTATTAATAGGTCAGTTGTCATTGTGAAAGACAGAAAGCAATCAGCATGGGAATAACTGAAATAAAGATAGATAAATGAATATGAATGCCTGATGATTCTTATCGTTTGATGTATTCAACCGGCATTTTAGAACTTGACACAAGTACGTAACTATGTCACAAACAAATATATGATAGTGACGTAATTTAGAAATATCTACCGTAAACCTAACCATGAAATCTTCACTTGGTACTGTATATGCGAACGTTGCTCACACATTTGAGCGATGGTGTAAGGTGTAAAATGTAGTACTTTCAGGATTTCAAGGGGCAAATGAGAACACTTCACCACCAGAGCTACAAAATTGTTCCAAAATACCAACCTGAAGAGGTGACATTTGTGCCTACATGAGTAGGATTTTGCGACACATATTGAATGAAAATATCGCCGAGAGAAAGAAAGAAGTGCGTTTTCATTGGCAAATCTAGCCATCAAGTTGTGTAGGCCCGGTTCTCGGAAAGAAAGACAACTGCGGTCCTATGGAATTAAGCCATCTCACTAAATAGTACTACTTGGCCCTGGTTTAATAAAAACACACAATTTCTTCTTTAGCACGCATATGCATGCTTGGGCAATTATTTATTAGACGCTTCACTATATTGGGGGGAGGGGGCTAATTTATATTGCTTTCATTTATATTAATGAATTGAGAGAGACATTTGATCCTGTCGCCCCCCCCCCAACCCACCACCCAACCCCAACCCCACCCGAGGCCCCACAGCCCTTTTCTTGGTTTCAGCATATTTTTTTCCACAAACCAAACGTGTATTTTTCACCACTACAAACATGCATACATTAAAACACACATTCACTACATCATAGGCGGCCCCCTCCCGCTCCGCCTCGCGTTTTACCACGGCTCATCTTCGCGAAGCAGCGCCCGCCTAGTCACCGGTCGGGCGTGCGAGCTGTCGACCAACTGAGTCGGCGCCCCGCACACCCCGCCCGGGAAAATGTGCCGAGGGCCAGTCCCGGGTTTGCCCGGATGGGTAAAGGGCGGGGACCTATCCTATCTTCGGTTCCAATTACAATCATTTCACAAATAGGCAGGCATCAATCAATTACAGTACATATTGTGTTTATTAAAAGGGTGGGCCTTACAAAACCGTATAGGCATCCAAGGCATATCCCGGCCAGGCCAGACGTCATCTCAGACGGCCGAGGCTCGGGTTAAAGGGGCTACACCTTGGGAAATATACGTGGAATTATGGACAAAAGTGTCCTGATTACGGTTCTGGTATTCGTTTTTGCGAGAAAAAAGTACCAATTTGTCATAATTGGAAAAATATTGATATTGATACATATGACGTCACAATAATCTTGCGTCACCAAAACTAATTGTGACGTCATACCAGCAAAACCCTATCCTTGAATCAGAATATGTAAGCAACACTAACAACCTCATTCGCTGGGTCGCGACTCGCGAGTATATTGGTCGCGATTGAAAATGTGTGAATGTTTACACTATGGCCTTGTATGAGTAGAGTTGGAGTGGCCTTGCGTGAACACATACACATGATGTTCATGTGGATAAATAAATGTGATATGCCCACCCACAAATGTGTTTATATGTGTTCACCGGTATATGGTGGATGTAAATAAATATTGCAGCTACCGGTACTAGCCACCAACCAAAAGGTGTGCCTTTTCAAGACGAGTGTGGACATTATTTTCAATTGGAAATCCCATGAAAATTGACAAAGTTATAGCCAATAATATTTCGAGCTAAGCGGCACTTCAACGTAAACAATATACAAACTTTGTCAAAATTGAATCATTATATTGCATGAAAACTGACCAGCCACCAATCAACAAATGCGGCCTATCACTAAGCATCTATTGGTAATTTTCAATTGGAAATCGGTTCACCATTGACAGAGTTA
The DNA here is from genome assembly GCA_036785665.1 of Chirona hameri. Lineage (NCBI taxonomy): Eukaryota > Metazoa > Arthropoda > Thecostraca > Balanomorpha > Balanidae > Chirona > Chirona hameri. The sequence continues at coordinate 239,918 of JAXIVJ010000012.1, read as the reverse complement.
ATTACTTAAGAATTCGAATTGGATCGAGTTTGGGTGAATGGGCTTGAACGGGATGGAGGCTGAAAATGTGTGCCATTAGGGGCTCTACGGTACACAGTTCCGCAATGTTTGTATTTGAGATGCCAGAATTGTCCGAAACGCTTGTAATTCCAAATGGCAGGGTAAAGGTTTTCTCTATAGCTCAATAATGACGTTATAAACCCAAATTTAAAAACCTAATTTGTATAAAGTTAAGTAACTTTTCGAGATAAACAAAATATCACCATCGTTTTCAACATCACTTACTTCATATTTTCGACCACAACCAGCGTAAATTTTACAACTTTCAGACAGGTGAAACATTGGCTTTAATTGGAAAGGATGGGCGGGCATATAATCACAACAAGCGGAAGGCAAAATATATATTCCACGCCATTGCGTAAAAAAGGCAATACGGGAAAAGCCCGGAGTTTGATGTAGACCGAAAAGAACTTGCAAGTACCGGTCGTGAAAAGTATGGAACGCTTATCAAGTTTAACGTGAAATATCTCTCGGAAGGAATTTTTATATGCAAAATACGATAAATTTACATCATATTTTGGCCTCGTCTGTCGATTTCAAGTGCTAACTCTATTATTGAAGGAAAATGTCATTATTTCCCTGGAGTGATTCCCAGGAATATATCATCGAAACTTCTTAAAACATTTTAAAAAGATTTAAAAAAGTTTCGCCCAATAATCCTCCGTGAAAATGGCTAGCATGTAATATTTTCCCAACAAGATTACCCGTTATGTAGCATATGCTCCACAGCCCATGTGTCAATAAGTGCTCCTTCTCAGTTATATTTGATGCAATGATCACAATCATACACGTACTGAAACATAACGGAATTTCTCTCCGTGCTAAAATTAAATGGGAACATAAATACCTATACCCTCTAGAACGCCATGCAATGGAACCTAAGACCTATTCCTTTGGTATTGTGACTTTTGGAAAACAAATAAACATCAACTGTCCCAAATAACACAATGTGACACCGCTACGGCTTTCAAGTTTCCTTTGTGTTTCTTTATATCCCTTGATCTGTACCGGCCGCCATTGATGTTGAATGTTGTAAGCAAATCAAAACGCTAGATACTGGGTAGATCGGTCCGTCTAGAGTAGCGAAATGAGTGACGTCACAGGCATAAAGTAACGAAGACAATCTTCTGCAAAAGTATGACATTTTGTTGTTTGCAGCTCATGCAATTTAAACATCATTTCGAAAGCAATAAGCATCCCATCGCATGCCCTCTTGTCCCGTCGCTTCCCTCGCATCTCCGTCCCGTCCCGTCCCGTCCCGTCCCGTCCCGTCCCGTCCCGTCCCGTCCCGTCCCGTCCCGTCCCGTCCCGTCCCGTTCCGTTCCGTTCCGTTCCGTTCCGTTCCGTTCCGTTCCGTTCCGTTCCGTTCCGTTCCATTCCGTTCCGTTCCGTTCCGTTGCGTTCCGTTCCGTTCCGTTCCGTTCCGTTCCGTTCCGTTCCGTTCCGTTCCGTTCCGTCCCGTCCCGTCCCGCCCGTCCCGCCCGTCCCGCCCGTCCCGTCCCGTCCCGTCCCGTCCCGTCCCGTCCCGTCCCGTCCCGTCCCGTCCCGTCCCGTCCCGTCCTGTCTCGTCCTGTATCGTCCTGTCTCGTTCTGTCCCCTCCTGTCCCCTCCTGTCCCGTCCTGTCACGTCCTGCCCCGTCCTGTCCCGTTCTGTCCCGTCCTTTCCCGTCATGTCCCATACTGTCCCGTCCTTTACCGTCCTTTCTCGTCCTGTCCAGTCCTGTCCCATCCTCTCCCGCCCTGTCCCGTCCTGTCCCGTCCTGTCCCTTCCTGTCCCGTCCTGTCCCGTCCCATCCTGTCCCGTCCTGTCCCGTCCTGTCCCGTCCTGTCCCGTCCTGTCCCGTCCTGTCCCGTTCTGTCCCGTGCTGCCACGTCCCGTCCCGTCCCGTCCTGCCCTGTCCTGTCCTGCCCTGTCCTGTCCTGTCCTGTCCCGTCCTGTCCCGTCCTGTCCCGTTCTGTCCCATCCTGTCCCGCCCTGTCCCGTCCCGTCCAGTCCCGTCCGGTCCCGTCCGGTCCCGTCCGGTCCCGTCCGGTCCCGTCCGGTCCCGTCCGGTCCCGTCCGGTCCCGTCCGGTCCCGTCCGGTCCCGTCCGGTTCCGTCCTGTCCCGTCCCTTCCCGTCCCATCCTGTCCTGTCCCGTCATGTCCATTCCCGTCCCGTCCCGTCCCTTCCCGTACTGTCCCGTCCCGTCTCATCCCGTCCCATCCCGTTCCGTCCTGTCCCGTCCTGTCCCGTCCTGTCCCGTCCTGTCCCGTCCTGTCCCGTCCTGTCCCGTCCTGTCCCGTCCTGTCCCGTCCTGTCCCGTCCCGTCCCGTCCCGTCCCGTCCCGTCCCGTCCCGTCCCGTCCCGTCCGTCCCGCCCTGTCCCGTCCTATCCCGTCCTGTCCCGTCCTGTCCCGTCCTGTCCCGTCCTGTCCCGTGCTGTCACGTCCCGTCCCGTCCCGTCCTGTCCTGTCCTGTCCTGTCCTGTCCTGTCCTGTCCTGTCCTGTCCTGTCCTGTCCTGTCCTCCTGCCCTGTCCTGTCCTGTCCCGTCCTGTCCCGTTCTGTCCCGTTCTGTCCCGTCCTGTCCCGTCCTGTCCCGCCCTGTCCCGTCCTGTCCCGACCCGTCCAGTCCCGTCCGGTCCCGTCCGGTCCCGTCCGGTCCCGTCCGGTCCCGTCCGGTCCCGTCCGGTCCCGCCCGGTTCCGTCCTGTCCCGTCCCTTCCCGTCCCATCCTGTCCTGTCCCGTCATGTATATTCCCGTCCCGTCCTGTCCCTTCCCGTACTGTCCCGTCCCGTCCCGTCCCGTCCCGTCCCGTCCCGTCCCGTCCCGTCCCGTCCCGTCCCGTCCCGTCCCGTCCCGTCCCGTCCCGTCCCGTCCCGTCCCGTCCCGTCCCGTCCCGTCCCGTTTCGTCCTGTCCCGTCCTGTCCCGTCCTGTCCCGTCCTGTCTCGTCCTGTCCCGTCCTGTCCCGTCCTGTCCCGTCCTGTCCCGTCCTGTCCCGTCCTGTCCCGTCCTGTCCCGTCCTGTCCCGTCCTGCCCCGTCCTGTCCCGTCCTGTCCCATCCTGTCCCGTCCTGTCCCGCCCTGTCCCGTACTGTCCCGTCCTGTCCCGTCCGGTCCCGTCCGGTCCCGTCCGGTCCCGTCCGGTCCCGTCCGGTCCCGTCCGGTCCCGTTCGGTCCCGTCCGGTTCCGTCCTGTCCCGTCCCTTCCCGTCCCATCCTGTCCTGTCCCGTCATGTATATTCCCGTCCCGTCCCGTCCCTTCCCGTACTGTCCCGTACTGTCCCGTCCCGTCCCGTCCCGTCCCGTCCCGTCCCGTCCCGTCCCGTCCCGTCCCGTCCCGTCCCGTCCCATCCCGTCCCGTCCTGTCCCATCCTGTCCCATCCTGTCCCGTCCTGTCCCGCCCTGTCCCGTACTGTCCCGTCCTGTCCCGTCCTGTCCCGTCCTGTCCCGTCCTGTCCCGTCCTGTCCCGTCCTGTCCCATCCTGTCCCATCCTGTCCCGTCCTGTCCCATCCTGTCCCGTCCTGTCCCGCCCTGTCCCGTACTGTCCCGTCCTGTCCCGTCCTGTCCCGTCCTGTCCCGTCCTGTCCCGTCCTGTCCCGTCCTGTACCGTCCAGTTCCGTCCTGTCCCGTTCTGCCCGTCCTGTCCTGTCCTTTCCTGTCCCATCCTGTCCCGCCCTGTCCTGTCCTGTCCCGTCCTGTCCTGTCCCGTCCTTTCTCATCCTGTCCCGTCCCAAGCCGTCCTGTCCCGTCCCATCCCTCATGTCTCGTCCCAAGCCCTCCTTTCCCGTTTCATCCCTCCTGTCCCGTCCAGTCCCAAGCCTCCTCTCCCGTCCCATCCCCCATGTCCCGTCCCAAGCCCTCCTGTCCCGTTTCATCCCTCCTGTCCCGTCCCGTCCCAAGCCCTCCTGTCCCGTCCCGTCCCAAGCCCTCTTGTCCCGCTTCATCCCTCCTGTCCCGTCCCGTCCCAAGCCCTCCTGTCCCGTTTCATCCCTCCTGTCCCGTCCCGTCCCAAGCCCTCCTGTCCCGTTTCATCCCTCCTGTCCCGTGCCGTCCCTTGCATCTCCACATCGTCCCATCCCGTCCAGTCACTTTGTCTACTTGTCCCGTTTTGGTCAAGAGCGACCCCGCCCTGATCCCGCGCCTCCGTCTCACGGGCGAGGCGACCCGCGGAGGGAACAGGCTCTCGCCGCTACTACGGCGGCGTCAGCCGTCACGGTCAGACTCGGGGGGCGTGGTTGGCCGCAGGGCACCGGCCCCGGCCCACACCGCCAGCTACTTAAGCTGACACCGACCGTAGGTGAGCATCAGTTCCACACCGATCCCACTCCCGACAACATGAAGCTGGTGAGTAACGCAGAGGCAGTGGTCAGCTGACCAATCCAGTTCGGTTTGGTGGCGACTGGTGGAGGTGCTTTCATAAGGCAGAATCATAACTGCGATCAGTTATCTGGAAATGTTATACTGCTGTTGTTAATCTGTTGACTGTTATTCCTTGATGTTCCAGTTCATCGTTGCTGCCCTGGCCCTGGTGGCGGTCGCCGACAGGCCTTCCTACAGGCCCCGGCCTGCCTACGTCGCCCCAACCTACGCACCGGCCCCGACCTACGCTCCCAAACCGATTTACGCCCCGGCCCCGGTCTACCAGCACCAGCCCAGCTACGCCCCGGCCCCGGCCCACGGTCACGCCAGCTACAAGCAGATCGCTATCCTGGATCAGGAGGATGTCCACCCTGGAGATGGCACCTACAGCTCCAAGTTCTCCACTGAGAACGGCATCTACAGGTCAGTGCCATTTACATGCAAATGTGCACATTTTGTGTTGCCATTCAGTTGGTAAATTTGACGCTGAACCTCATGTCCAACATTTCTCACCATAGCACGCTATTGTATCACTTCATTCCAGAAATAATATAGAAATACGATGTTTTAGTATACCGATGAATTGGATAACAAAACCCATATCGAGACAGCTATTTTTAGCCTGAATAACTGAAAGAATGATTGTTTCTAATGCCCCTTTGTATTGCGTCGAGATCCCTATTCAAGTCAGATAAGATGTGTTTAAGCTTTGGACAGGGAGACGGGAATGCATGGGGACTCTATTCTACCGGCAATGAAGTTATTAATCTGTTAATTACCGTATGGAAACATTACATTATTCCTAGTTTCCATGTGTATACCTCTTCCGAACCCAAATGCGAGCAGACTTCTTTTTCCCAATCCAAAATTGATGTTGGCATGCGAAAGAGTTCAATAACAAAATAATGACAGTCCAAATTGCCATAGATAAAATAACAATCAGCTCTAGTTTTTTCCCTCGTCAAGTATCAGTGCTGTTCTGTTCACATGACAATGTATAGTACGATCGACCTCTCACCTAACCACCATCTGTGTGCAGGTCTGAGACCGGCGTGCCCGTGCCCGGCTACGGCAAGAGCGCGTACGGAGAGTCGGAGGACAACTACCGCCAGGAGGGCTCTTGGAGCTACACCAACGGATATGGCGAGGAGGTCAAGGTCGCCTTTGTCGCCGACGAGAACGGCTACCAGCCGTCCAGTGACATCCTGCCGACCCCGGTGCCCACCCAGTACCCGACCCCCGAGGTTGACCCCAGCTACGTCGAGCCCCAGTCCGCCTACGGCAAGCCCGCCTACAAGCCCGCCTACAACTAAGTCATTCATACTCCACTTGTAAAATGAGTAACATGCTGAGATTACTCAATCGAAACTTGTCTATTTATTAATTTATTTGAACATGATCGTGTTTTGTGACGTATGCAAAATATAAACTTTGACAGAATACGCTGCATTTGGAGCTGTTTTTTTCCTTCTCTAAAACAAGTGCATTGGATTGCGACGTTCAAAGTAGGTGAACGGGACTGTTGAAGGCATCACAGGTTTATGTAACGACGGGATCGAGGTGGTTAGTGAGGCAGTATTTGTCTCCTTATCTAAATGCTTCACACATTTTACTGGCGGAACAACACTCACGATTGGTTGGTAGGAACAGAACCCAAGTATAATATCTGTTCGGTCATAGGCCATGATTATAAACACAGAAAGGAAACGGCATGGGAACAACTGAAATAAAGATAGATAAATGAACATGAATGCAAGATGATTCTTATCGTTTGATGTATGCAACCTGCATTTTAAGCTTGACACAAGTACGTTGTTTTGAAAAGTTCCGACGATCTATTCCTTAACTATTCAACTTTTACATGTGATTTTTGGCTAAAAAATATGTCCCTCAGAATTTTATAATATGTTAGTAAGAATATAATATTGGGATAAAATTGCGGTTTGGTGGTAATAAGCAAGCTAGGTATTAATAGGTCAGTTGTCATTGTGAAAGACAGAAAGCAATCAGCATGGGAATAACTGAAATAAAGATAGATAAATGAATATGAATGCCTGATGATTCTTATCGTTTGATGTATTCAACCTGCATTTTAGAACTTGACACAAGTACGTAACTATGTCACAAACAAATATATGATAGTGACGTAATTTAGAAATATCTACCGTAAACCTAACCATGAAATCTTCACTTGGTACTGTATATGCGAACGTTGCTCACACATTTGAGCGATGGTGTAAGGTGTAAAATGTAGTACTTTCAGGATTTCAAGGTGCAAATGAGAACACTTCACCACAAGAGCTACAAAATTGTTCCAAAATACCAACCTGAAGAGGTGACATTTGTGCCTACATGAGTAGGATTTTGCGAAACATATTGAATGAAAATATCGCCGAGAGAAAGAAAGAAGTGCGTTTTCATTGGCAAATCTAGCCATCAAGTTGTGTAGGCCCGGTTCTCGGAAAGAAAGACAACTGCGGTCCTATGGAATTAAGCCATCTCACTAAATAGTACTACTTGGCCCTGGTTTAATAAAAACACACAATGTCTTCTTTAGCACGCACATGCATGCTTGGGCAATTATTTATTAGACGCTTCACTGTATTGGGGGGGAGGGGGCTAAATTATATTGCTTTCATTTATATTAATGAATTGAGAGAGACATTTGATCCTGTCGCCCCCCCCCCCCCCCCCACCACCCAACCCCAAACCCACCCGAGGCCCCACAGCCCTTTTCTTGGTTTCAGCAGATTTTTTTCCACAAACCAAACGTGTATTTTTCACCACTACAAACATGCATACATTAAAACACACATTCAGTACATCATAGGCGGCCCCCTCCTGCTCCGCCTCGCGTTTTACCACGGTTCATCTTCGCGAAGCAGCGCCCGCCTCGTCACTGGTCGGGCGTGCGAGCTGTCGACCAACTGAGTCGGCGCCCCGCACACCCCGCCCGGGAAAATGTGCCGAGGGCCAGTCCCGGGTTTGCCCGGATGGGTAAAGGGCGGGGACCTATCCTATCTTCGGTTCCAATTACAATCATTTCACAAATAGGCAGGCATCAATTAATTACAGTACATATTTTGTTTATTAAAAGGGTAGGCCTTACAAAACCGTATAAGCATCCAAGGCATATCCCGGCCAGGCCAGACGTCATCTCAGACGGCCGAGGCTCGGGTTAAAGGGGCTACACCTTGGGAAATATACGTGGAATTATGAACAAGAGTGTCCTGATTACGGTTCTGGTATTCGTTTTTGCGAGAAAAAGTACCAATTTGTCATAATTGGAAAAATATTGATATTGATACATATGACGTCACAATAATCTTGCATCACCAAAACTAATTGTGACGTCATACCAGCAAAACTCTATCCTTGAATGAGAATATGTAAGCAACACTAACAACCTCATTCGCTGGGTCGCGACTCGCGAGTATATTGGTCGCGATTGAAAATGTGTGAATGTTTTTACACTATGGCCTTGTATGAGTAGAATTGGAGTGTCCTTGCGTGAACACATACACCTGATGTTCATGTGGATAAATAAATGTGATATGCCCACCAACAAATGTGTTTATATGTGTTCACCGGTATATGGTGGATGTAAATAAATATTGCAGCTACCGGTACTAGCCACCCACCAAAAGGTGTGCCTTTTCAAGACGAGTGTGGACATTATTTTCAATTGGAAATCCCATGAAAATTGACAAAGTTATAGCCAATAATATTTCGAGCTAAGCGGCACTTCAACGTAAACAAAATACAAACTTTGTCAAAATTGAATCATTATATTGCATGAAAACTGACCAGCCACCAATCAACAAATGCGGCCTATCACTAAGCATCTATTGGTAATTTTCAATTGGAAATCGGTTCACCATTGACAGAGTTAATTACTTAAGAATTCGAATTGAATCGAGTTTGGGTGAATGGGCTTGAACGGGATGGAGGCTGAAAATGTGTACCATTAGGGGCTCTACGGTACACAGTTCCGCAATGTTTGTATTTGAGATGCCAGAATTGTCCGAAACGCTTGTAATGCCAAATGGCAGGGTAAAGGTTTGCTCTATAGCTCAATAATGACGTTATAACCCAAATTTAGAAACCTAATTTGTATAAAGTTAAGTGACTTTTCGAGATAAACAAAATATCACCATCGTTTTCAACATCACTTACTTCATATTTTCGACCACAACCAGCGTAAATTTTACATTTTTCAGACAGGTGAAACATTGGCTTTAATTGGAAAGGATGGGCGGGCATATAATCACAACAAGCGGAAGGCAAAATATATATTCCACGCCATTGCGTAAAAAAAGCAATACGGGAAAAGCCCGGAGTTTGATGTAAACCGAAAAGAACTTGCAAGTACCGGTCGTGAAAAGTATGGAACGCTTATCAAGTTTAACATGAATTATCTCTCGGAAGGAATTTTTATATGCAAAATACGATGAATTTACATCATATTTTGGCCTCATCTGTCGCTTTCAAGTGCTAACTCCATTATTGAAGGAAAATGTCATTATTTCCCTGGAGTGATTCCCAGGAATATATCATCGAAACTTTGTAAAACATTTTAAAAAGATTTAAAAAAGATTCGCCCAATAATCCTTCGTGAAAATGGCTAGCATGTAATATTTTCCCAACAAGATTACCCGTTATGTAGCATATGCTCCACAGCCCATGTGCCAATAAGTGCTCCTTTCCAGTTATATTTGATGCAATGATCACAATCATACACGTACTGAAACATAACGGAATTTCTCTCCGTGCTAAAATTAAATGGGAACATAAATACCTATACCCTTTAGAACACCATGCAATGGAACCTAAGACCTATTCCTTTGGTATTGTGACTTTTGGAAAACAAATAAACATCAACTGTCCCAAATAACACAATGTGACACCGCTACGGCTTTCAAGTTTCCTTTGTGTTTCTTTATATCCCTTGATCTGTACGGGCCGCCATGGATGTTGAATCTTGTAAGCAAATCAAAACGCTAGAATCTGGGTAGATCGGTCCGTCTAAAGTAGCGAAATGAGTGACGTCACAGGCATAAAGTAACGAAGACAATCTTTTGCAAAAGTATGACATTTTGTTGTTTGCAGCTCATGCAATTTAAACATCATTTCGAAAGCAATAAGCATCCCATCGCATGCCCTCTTGTCCCATCGCTTACCTCGCATCTCCGCCTCGTCCCATCCCGCCCCGCCTCGTCCCGTCCCGTCCCGTCCCGTCCCGTCCCGTCCCGTCCCGTCCCGTCCCGTCCCGTCCCGTCCCGTCCCGTCCCGTCCCGTCCCGTCCCGTCCCGTCCCGTCCCGTCCCGTCCCGTCCCGTCCCGTACTGTCTCATCCTGTGCCATCCCGTCCCGTCCCGTCCCGTCCCGTCCCGTCCCGTCCCGTCCCGTCCCGTCCCGTCCCGTCCCGTCCCGTCCCGTCCCGTCCTGTGCCATCCTGTCCCGTCCCGTCCCGTCCCGTCCCGTCCCGTCCCGTCCCGTCCCGTCCCGTCCCGTCCCGTCCCGTCCCGTCCCGTCCCGTCCCGTCCCGTCCCGTCCCGTCCCGTCTCGTCTCGTCTCGTCCCGTCCCGTCCCGTCCCGTCCCGTCCCGTCCCGTCCCGTCCCGTCCCGTCCCGTCCCGTCCCGTCCCGTCCCGTCCCGTCTCGTCTCGTCTCGTCTCGTCTCGTCTCGTCTCGTCTCGTCTCGTCTCGTCTCGTCTCGTCTCGTCTCGTCCCGTCCCGTCCCGTCTCGTCCCGTCCCGTCCCGTCCCGTCCCGTCCCGTCCCGTCCCGTCCCGTCCCGTCCCGTCCCGTCCCGTCCCGTCCCGTCCCGTCCTGTCCCGTCCTGTCCCGTCCTGTCCTGTCCCGTCCCGTCCGGTCCCGTCCGGTCCAGTCCGGTCCCGTCCTGCCCCGTCCTGCCCCGTCCTGCCCCGTCCTGTCCCTTTCTGTCCCGTCCTTTCCCATCCTGTCTCGTCCTGTCCTGTCCTGTCCCGTCCTGTCCCGTCCTGTCCCGTCCTCTCCCGTCCTGCCACGTCCTGTCCCGTCCTGTCCTGTCCTGTCCTGTCCCGTCCTGTCCCATCCTGTCCCATCCTGTCCCGTCCTGTCCCGTCCTGTCCCGTCCTGTCCCATCCTGTCACGTCCTGTCCCGTCCTGTCCTGTTCTGTCCCGTCCTGTCCCGTCCTGTCCCGCCCTGTCCCGCCCTGTCCCGTCCTGTCCCGTCCTGTCCTGTCCCGTCCTTTCTCATCCTGTCCCGTCCCAAGCCGTCCTGTCCCGTCCCATCCCTCATGTCCCGTCCCAAGCCCTCCTGTCCCGTTTCATTCCTCCTGTTCCGTCCCGTCCCAAGCCCTCCTCTCCCGTCCCATCCCCCATGTCCCGTCCCAAGCCCTCCTGTCCCGTTTCATCCCTGCTGTCCCGTCCCGTTCCAAGCCCTCCTGTCCCGTTTCATCCCTCCTGTCCCGTCCCGTCCCTTGCATCTCCACGTCGTCTCATCCCGTCCAGTCACTTTGTCTACTTGTCCCGTTTTGGTCAAGAGCGACCCCGCCCTGATCCCGCGCCTCCGTCTCACGGGCGAGGCTACCCGCGGAGGGAACAGGCTCTCGCCGCTACTACGGCGGCGTCAGCCGTCACGGTCAGACTCGGGGGGCGTGGTTGGCCGCAAGGCACCGGTCCCGGCCCACACCGCCAGCTACATAAGCTGACACGGACCGTAGGTGAGCATCAGTTCGACACCGATCCCACTCCCGACAACATGAAGCTGGTGAGTAACGCAGAGGCAGTGGTCAGCTGAGCAATCCAGTTCGGTTTGGTGGCGACTGGTGGAGGTGCTTTCATAAAGCACAATCATAACTGCGATCAGTTATCTGGAAATGTTATACTGCTGTTGTTAATCTGTTGACTGTTATTCCTTGATGTTCCAGTTCATCGTTGCTGCCCTGGCCCTGGTGGCGGTCGCCGACAGGCCTTCCTACAGGCCTCGGCCTTCCTACGTTGCCCCGACCTACGCCCCGGCCCCGACCTACGCTCCCAAACCAACCTACGCCCCGGCCCCGGTCTACCAGCACCAGCCCAGCTACGCCCCGGCCCCGGCCCACGGTCACGCCAGCTACAAGCAGATCGCTATCCTGGATCAGGAGGATGTCCACCCTGGAGATGGCACCTACAGCTCCAAGTTCTCCACTGAGAACGGCATCTACAGGTCAGTGCCATTTACTTGCAAATGTGCGCATTTGGTGTTGCCATTCAGTTGGTAAATTTGACGCTGAAGCCCATGTCCAACATTTCTCACCATAGCACACTATTGTATCACTTCATTCCAGAAATAATATAGAAATACGATGTTTTAGTATACCGATGAATTGGATAACAAAACACATATCGAGACTGCTATTTTTAGCCTGAATAACTGAAAGAATGATTGTTTCTAATGCCCCTTTGTATTGCGTCCAATTCCCTATTCAAGTCAGATAAGATGTGTTTAAGCTTTGGACAGGGAGACGGGAATGCATGGGGACTTTATTTTACCGGCAATGAAGTTACTAATCTGTTAATTACCGTATGGAAACATGACATTATTCCTAGTTTCCATTTGTATACCTTTTCCGAACCCAAATGCGAGCAGACCTCTTCTTTCCAATGCAAAATTGATGTTGGCATGCGAAAGAGCTCAATAACAAAATAATGACAGTCCAAATTGCCATAGATAAAATAACAATCAGCTCTAGTTTTTTCCCTCGTCAAGTATCAGTGCTGACATCTGTTCACATGACAATGTATAGTACGATCGACCTCTCACCTAACCCCCATCTGTGTGCAGGTCTGAGACCGGCGTGCCCGTGCCCGGCTACGGCAAGAGCGCGTACGGAGAGTCGGAGGACAACTACCGCCAGGAGGGCTCTTGGAGCTACACCAACGGATATGGCGAGGAGGTCAAGGTCGCCTTTGTCGCCGACGAGAACGGCTACCAGCCGTCCAGTGACATCCTGCCGACCCCGGTGCCCACCCAGTACCCGACCCCCGAGGTTGACCCCAGCTACGTCGAGCCCCAGTCCGCCTACGGCAAGCCCGCCTACAAGCCCGCCTACAACTAAGTCATTCATACTCCACTTGTAAAATGAGTAACATGCTGAGATTACTCAATCGAAACTTGTCTATTTATTAATTTATTTGAACATGATCGTGTTTTGTGACGTATGCAAAATATAAACTTTGACAGAATACGCTGCATTTGGAGCTGTTTTTCCTTCTCTAAAACAAGTGCATTGGATTGCGACGTTCAAAGTAGGTGAACGGGACTGTTGAAGGCATCACAGGTTTATGGAACGACGAGATCGAGGTGGTTAGTGAGGCAGTATTTGTCTCCTTATCTAAATGCTTCGCACATTTTACTGGCGGAACAACACTCACGATTGGTTGGTAGGAACAGAACCCAAGTATAATATCTGTTCGGTCATAGGCCATGATTATAAACACAGAAAGGAAACGGCATGGGAACAACTGAAATAAAGATAGATAAATGAACATGAATGCAAGATGATTCTTATGGTTTGATGTATGCAACCTGCATTTTAGAGCTTGACACAAGTACGTTGTTTTGAAAAGTTCCGACGATCTATTCCTTAACTATTCAACTTTTACATGCGATTTTTGGCTAAAAAATATGTCCCTCAGAATTTTATAATATGTTAGTAAGAATATAATATTGGGATAAAATTGCGGTTTGGTGGTAATAAGCAAGCTAGGTATTAATAGGTCAGTTGTCATTGTGAAAGACAGAAAGCAATCAGCATGGGAATAACTGAAATAAAGATAGATAAATGAAGATGAATGCCTGATGATTCTTATCGTTTGATGTATTCAACCTGCATTTTAGAACTTGACACAAGTACGTACCTATGTCACAAACAAATATATGATAGTGACGTAATTTAGAAATATCTACCGTAAACCTAACCTTGAAATCTTCACTTGGTACTATATATGCGAACGTTGCTCACACATTTGAGCGATGGTGTAAGGTGTAAAATGTAGTACTTTCAGGATTTCAAGGTGCAAATGAGAACACTTCACCACAAGAGCTACAAAATTGTTCCAAAATACCAACCTGAAGAGGTGACATTTGTGCCTACATGAGTAGGATTTTGCGACACATATTGAATGAAAATATCGCCGAGAGAAAGAAAGAAGTGCGTTTTCATTGGCAAATCTAGCCATCAAGTTGTGTAGGCCCGGTTCTCGGAAAGAAAGAAAACTGCGGTCCTATGGAATTAAGCCATCTCACTAAATAGTACTACTTGGCCCTGGTTTAATAAAAACACACAATTTCTTCTTTAGCACGCATATGCATGCTTGGGCAATTATGTATTAGACGCTTCACTGTATTGGGGGAGGGGGCTAATTTATATTGCTTTCATTTATATTAATGAATTGAGAGAGACATTTGATCCTGTCGCCCCCCCCCCCCCCCCCCCCCACCCATCACCCAACCCCAACCCCACCCGAGGCCCCACAGCCCTTTTCTTGGTTTCAGCAGATTTTTTTCCACAAACCAAACGTGTATTTTTCACCACTACAAACATGCATAAATTAAAACACACATTCAGTACATCATAGGCGGCCCCCTCCCGCTCCGCCTCGCGTTTTACCACGGCTCATCTTCGCGAAGCAGCGCCGCCTCGTTACCGGTCGGGCGTGCGAGCTGTCGACCAACTGAGTCGGCGCCCCGCACACCCCGCCCGGGAAAATGTGCCGAGGGCCAGTCCCGGGTTTGCCCGGATGGGTAAAGGGCGGGGACCTATCCTATATTCGGTTCCAATTACAATCATTTCACAAATAGGCAGGCATCAATCAATTACAGTACATATTGTGTTTATTAAAAGGGTGGGCCTTACAAAACCGTATAGGCATCCAAGGCATATCCCGGCCAGGCCAGACGTCATCTCAGACGGCCGAGGCTCGGGTTAAAGGGGCTACACCTTGGGAAATATACGTGGAATTATGGACAAAAGTGTCCTGATTACGGTTCTGGTATTCGTTTTTGCGAGAAAAAAGTACCAATTTGTCATAATTGGAAAAATATTGATATTGATACATATGACGTCACAATAATCTTGCGTCACCAAAACTAATTGTGACGTCATACCAGCAAAACCCTATCCTTGAATCAGAATATGTAAGCAACACTAACAACCTCATTCGCTGGGTCGCGACTCGCGAGTATATTGGTCGCGATTGAAAATGTGTCAATGTTTACACTATGGCCTTGTATGAGTAGAGTTGGAGTGGCCTTGCGTGACCACATACACCTGATGTTCATGTGGATAAATAAATGTGATATGCCCACCAACAAATGTGTTTATATGTGTTCACCGGTATATGGTGGATGTAAATAAATATTGCAGCTACCGGTACTAGCCTCCAACCAAAAGGTGTGCCTTTTCAAGACGAGTGTGGACATTATTTTCAATTGGAAATCCCATGAAAATTGACAAAGTTATAGCCAATAATATTTCGAGCTAAGCGGCACTTCAACGTAAACAAAATACAAACTTTGTCAAAATGTAATCATTATATTGCATGAAAACTGACCAGCCACCAATCAACAAATGCGGGCTATCACTAAGCATCTATTGGTAATTTTCAATTGGAAATCGGTTCACCATTGACAGAGTTAATTACTTAAGAATTCGAATTGAATCGAGTTTGGGTGAATGGGCTTGAACGGGATGGAGGCTGAAAATGTGTGCCATTAGGGGCTCTACGGTACACAGTTCCGCAATGTTTGTATTTGAGACGCCAGAATTGTCCGAAACGCTTGTAATGCCAAATGGCAGGGTAAAGGTTTGCTCTATAGCTCAATAATGACGTTATAACCCAAATTTAAAAACCTAATTTGTATAAAGTTAAGTGACTTTTCGAGATAAACAAAATATCACCATCGTTTTCAACATCACTTACTTCATATTTTCGACCACAACCAGCGTAAATTTTACAACTTTCAGACAGGTGAAACATTGGCTTTAATTGGAAAGGATGGGCGGGCATATAATCACAACAAGCGGAAGGCAAAATATATATTCCACGCCATTGCGTAAAAAAAGCAATACGGGAAAAGCCCGGAGTTTGATGTAAACCGAAAAGAACTTGCAAGTACCGGTCGTTAAAAGTATGGAACGCTTATCAAGTTTAACATGAATTATCTCTCTGAAGGAATTTTTATATGTAAAATACGATGAATTTACATCATATTTTGGCCTCATCTGTCGCTTTCAAGTGCTAACTCCATTATTGAAGGAAAATGTCATTACTTCCCTGGAGTGATTCCCAGGAATATATCATCGAAACTTTGTAAAACATTTTAAAAAGATTTAAAAAAGATTCGCCCAATAATCCTTCGTGAAAATGGCTAGCATGTAATATTTTCCCAACAAGATTACCCGTTATGTAGCATATGCTCCACAGCCCATGTGCCAATAAGTGCTCCTTTCCAGTTATATTTGATGCAATGATCACAATCATACACGTACTGAAACATAACGGAATTTCTCTCCGTGCTAAAATTAAATGGGAACATAAATACCTATACCCTTTAGAACGCCATGCAATGGAACCTAAGACCTATTCCTTTGGTATTGTGACTTTTGGAAAACAAATAAACATCAACTGTCCCAAATAACACAATGTGACACCGCTACGGCTTTCAAGTTTCCTTTGTGTTTCTTTATATCCCTTGATCTGTACGGGCCGCCATCGATGTTGAATGTTGTAAGCAAATCAAAACGCTAGATACTGGGTAGATCGGTCCGTCTAAAGTAGCGAAATGAGTGACGTCACAGGCATAAAGTAACGAAGACAATCTTTTGCAAAAGTATGACATTTTGTTGTTTGCAGCTCATGCAATTTAAACATCATTTCGAAGGCAATAAGCATCCCATCGCATGCCCTCTTGTCCCGTCGCTTCCCTCGCATTTCCGCCTCGTCCCGTCCCGTCCCGTCCCGTCCCGTCCCGTCCCGTCCCGTCCCGTCCCGTCCCGTCCCGTCCCGTCCCGTCCCGTCCCGTCCCGTCCCGTCCCGTCCCGTCCCGTCCCGTCCCGTCCCGTCCCGTCCCGTCCCGTTCCGTCCCGTCCCGTCCCGTCCCGTCCCGTCCCGTCCCGTCCCGTCCCGTCCCGTCCCGTCCCGTCCCGTCCTGTCCTGTCCCGTCCTGTCCCGTCCTGTCCTGTCCCGTCCTGTCCCGTCCTGTGCCATCCTGTGCCATCCTGTCCCGCCCTGTCCCGTCCCGTCCCGTCCCGTCCCGTCCCGTCCCGTCCCGTCCCGTCTCGTCTCGTCTCGTCTCGTCTCGTCTCGTCTCGTCTCGTCTCGTCTCGTCTCGTCTCGTCTCGTCTCGTCTCGTCTCGTCTCGTCTCGTCTCGTCTCGTCTCGTCTCGTCTCGTCTCGTCTCGTCTCGTCTCGTCTCGTCTCGTCTCGTCCCGTCCCGTCCTGTCCCGTCCTGTCCCGTCCTGTCCCGTCCCGTCCCGTCCTGTCCCGTCCTGTCCCGTCCTGTCCCGTCCCGTCCCGTCCTGTCCCGTCCTGTCCCGTCCCGTCCCGTCCCGTCCGGTCCCGTCCCGTCCCGTCCCGTCCCGTCCCGTCCCGTCCCGTCCCGTCCCGTCCCGTCCCGTCCCGTCCGATCCAGTCCCGTCCCGTCCCGTCCCGTCCCGTCCCATCCCGTCTCGTCCCGTCCCGTCCCGTCCCGTCCCGTCCCGTCCCGTCCCGTCCCGTCCCGTCCCGTCCCGTCCCGTCCCGTCCCGTCCCGTCCCGTCCCGTCCCGTCCCGTCCCGTCCCGTCCCGTCCCGTCCCGTCCCGTCCCGTCCCGTCCCGTCTCGTCTCGTCTCGTCTCGTCTCGTCTCGTCTCGTCTCGTCTCGTCTCGTCTCGTCTCGTCTCGTCTCGTCTCGTCTCGTCCCGTCCTGACCCGTCCTCACCCGTCCTGTCCCGTCCCGTCCCGTCCCGTCCCGTCCCGTCCCGTCCCGTCCCGTCCCGTCCCGTCCCGTCCCGTCCCGTCCCGTCCCGTCCCGTCCCGTCCCGTCCCGTCCCGTCCCGTCCCATCCCATCCCATCCCATCCCATCCCATCCCATCCCATCCCATCCCATCCCATCCCATCCCATCCCGTCCCGTCCCGTCCCGTCCCGTCCTGTCCAATCCTGTGCCATCCTCTCCCGCCCTGTCCCGTCCCGTCCCGTCCCGTCCCGTCCCGTCCCGTCCCGTCCCGTCCCGTCCCGTCCCGTTCCGTCACGTCACGTCACGTCACGTCACGTCACGTCACGTCACGTCACGTCACGTCACGTCCCGTCCCGTCCCGTTCCGTCCCGTTCCGTCCCGTTCCGTCCCGTTCCGTCCCGTTCCGTCCCGTTCCGTCCCGTTCCGTCCCGTTCCGTCCCGTTCCGTCCCGTTCCGTCCCGTTCCGTCCCGTCCTGTCTCGTCCTGTATCGTCCTGTCTCGTCCTGTCCCCTCCTGTCCCCTCCTGTCCCGTCCTGTCACGTCCTGCCCCGTCCTGTCCCGTTCTGTCCCGTCCATTCCTGTCCTGTCCCATACTGTCCCGTCCTTTACCGTCCCGTCCCGTCCCGTCCCGTCCCGTCCCGTCCGATCCAGTCCCGTCCCGTCCCGTCCCGTCCCGTCTCGTCCCGTCCCGTCCCGTCCCGTCCCGTCCCGTCCCGTCCCGTCCCGTCCCGTCCCGTCCCGTCCCGTCTCGTCTCGTCTCGTCTCGTCTCGTCTCGTCTCGTCTCGTCTCGTCTCGTCTCGTCTCGTCTCGTCTCGTCTCGTCTCGTCTCGTCTCGTCTCGTCTCGTCTCGTCTCGTCTCGTCTCGTCTCGTCTCGTCTCGTCCCGTCCTGTCCCGTCCTCACCCGTCCTGTCCCGTCCCGTCCCGTCCTGTCCCGTCCCGTCCCGTCCCGTCCCGTCCCGTCCCTTCCCGTCCCGTCCCGTCCCGTCCCGTCCCGTCCCGTCCCGTCCCGTCCCATCCCGTCCTGTCCAATCCTGTGCCATCCTCTCCCGCCCTGTCCCGTCTCGTCCCGTCCCGTCCCGTCCCGTCCCGTCCCGTCCCGTCCCGTCCCGTCCCGTCCCGTCCCGTCCCGTCCCGTCCCGTCCCGTCCCGTCCCGTCCCGTCCCGTCCCGTCACGTCACGTCACGTCACGTCACGTCACGTCACGTCACGTCACGTCCCATCCCGTCCCGTCCCGTCCCGTCCCGTCCCGTCCCGTCCCGTCCCGTTCCGTCCCGTTCCGTCCCGTTCCGTCCCGTCCTGTCTCGTCCTGTATCGTCATGTCTCGTCCTGTCCCCTCCTGTCCCCTCCTGTCCCGTCCTGTCACGTCCTGCCCCGTCCTGTCCCGTTCTGTCCCGTCCATTCCTGTCCTGTCCCATACTGTCCCGTCCTTTACCGTCCTTTCTCGTCCTGTCCCGTCCTGTCCCGTCCTGTCCCGTCCTGTCCCGTCCTGTCCTGTCCCGTCCTGTCCCGTCCTGTCCCGTCCTGTCCCGTTCTGTCCCGTGCTGTCACGTCCCGTCCCGTCCCGTCCTGTCCTGTCCTGTCCTGTCCTGTCCTGTCCTGTCCTGTCCTGTCCTGTCCTGTCCTGTCCTGTCCTATCCTGTCCTTTCCTGTCCTGTCCCGTCCTGTCCCGTTCTGTCCCGTTCTGTCCCGTCCTGTCCCGCCCTGTCCCGTCCCGTCCCGTCCGGTCCCGTCCGGTCCCGTCCGGTCCCGTCCGGTTCCGTCCTGTCCCGTCCCTTCCTGTCCCATCCTGTCCTGTCCCGTCATGTCCATTCCCGTCCCGTCCCGTCCCTTCCCGTACTGTCCCGTCCCGTCTCATCCCGTCCCGTCCCGTTTCGTCCTGTCCCGTCCTGTCCCGTCCTGTCCCGTCCTGTCCCGTCCTGTCCCGTCCTGTCCCGTCCTGTCCCGTCCTGTCCCGTCCTGTCCCGTCCTGTCCCGTCCTGTCCCGTCCTGTTCCGTCCCGTCCTGTCCTGTCCTGTCCTGTCCCATCCTGTCCCATCCTGTCCCATCCTGTCCCGCTCTGTCCCGTCCTGTCCCGTCCTGTCCTGTCCTGTCCTTGCTCATCCTGTCCCGTCCCAAGCCGTCCTGTCTCATCCCATCCCTCATGTCCCGTCCCAAGCCCTCCTGTCCCGTTTTATCCCTCCTGTCCCGTCCCGTCCCAAGCCCTCCTCTCCCGTCCCATCCCCCATGTCCCGTCCCAAGCCCTCCTGTCCCGTTTCATCCCTCCTGTCCCGTCCCGTCCCAAGCCCTCCTGTCCCGTCCCGTCCCAAGCCCTCTTGTCCCGCTTCATCCCTCCTGTCCCGTCCCGTCCCTTGCATCTCCACATCGTCTCATCCCGTCCAGTCACTTTGTCTACTTGTCCCGTTTTGGTCAAGAGCGACCCCGCCCTGATCCCGCGCCTCCGTCTCACGGGCGAGGCGACCCGCGGAGGGAACAGGCTCTCGCCGCTACTAAGGCGGCGTCAGCCGTCACGGTCAGACTCGGGGGGCGTGGTTGGCCGCAGGGTACCGGCCCCGGCCCACACCGCCAGCTACTTAAGCTGACACCGACCGTAGGTGAGCATCAGTTCCACACCGATCCCACTCCCGACAACATGAAGCTGGTGAGTAACGCAGAGGCAGTGGTCAGCTGAGCAATCCAGTTCGGTTTGGTGGCGACTGGTGGAGGTGCTTTCATAAGGCAGAATCATAACTGCGATCAGTTATCTGGAAATGTTATACTGCTGTTGTTAATCTGTTGACTGTTATTCCTTGATGTTCCAGTTCATCGTTGCTGCCCTCGCCCTGGTGGCGGTCGCCGACAGGCCTTCCTACAGGCCCCGGCCTGCCTACGTCGCCCCGACCTACGCCCCGGCCCCGACCTACGCTCCCAACCCGACCTACGCTCCGGCCCCGGTCTACCAGCACCAGCCCAGCTACGCCCCGGCCCCGGCCCACGGTCACGCCAGCTACAAGCAGATCGCTATCCTGGATCAGGAGGATGTCCACCCTGGAGATGGCACCTACAGCTCCAAGTTCTCCACTGAGAACGGCATCTACAGGTCAGTGCCATTTACTTGCAAATATGCACATTTTCTGTTGCCATTCAGTTGGTAAATTTGACGCTGAAGCTCATGTCCAACATCTCTCACCATAGCACACTATTGTATCACTTCATTTCAAAAATAATATAGAAATACGATGTTTTAGTATACCGATGAATTGGATAACAAAACACATATCGAGACAGCTATTTTTAGCCTGAATAACTGAAAGAATGATTGTTTCTAATGCCCCTTTGTATTGCGTCGAGTTCCCTATTCAAGTCAGATAAGATGTGTTTAAGCTTTGGACAGGGAGACGGGAATGCATGGGGACTCTATTCTACCGGCAATGAAGTTACTAATCTGTGACTTACCGTATGGAAACATTACATTATTACTAGTTTCCATTTGTATACCTCTTCCGAACCCAAATGCGAGCAGACCTCTTCTTTCCAATCCAAAATTGATGTTGGCATGCGAAAGAGTTCAATAACAAAATAATGACAGTCCAAATTGCCATAGATAAAATAACAATCAGCTCTAGTTTTTTCGCTCGTCAAGTATCAGTGCTGACATCTGTTCACATGACAATGTATAGTACGATCGACCTGTCACCTAACCACCATCTGTGTCCAGGTCTGAGACCGGCGTGCCCGTGCCCGGCTACGGCAAGGGCGCGTACGGAGAGTCGGAGGACAACTACCGCCAGGAGGGCTCTTGGAGCTACACCAACGGATATGGCGAGGAGGTCAAGGTCGCCTTTGTCGCCGACGAGAACGGCTACCAGCCGTCCAGTGACATCCTGCCGACCCCGGTGCCCACCCAGTACCCGACCCCCGAGGTTGACCCCAGCTACGTCGAGCCCCAGTCCGCCTACGGCAAGCCCGCCTACAAGCCCGCCTACAACTAAGTCATTCATACTCCACTTGTAAAATGAGTAACATGCTGAGATTACTCAATCGAAACTTGTCTATTTATTAATTTATTTGAACATGATCGTGTTTTGTGACGTATGCAAAATATAAACTTTGACAGAATACGCTGCATTTCGAGCTGTTCTTTCCTTCTCTAAAACAAGTGCATTGGATTGCGACGTTCAAAGTAGGTGAACGGGACTGTTGAAGGCATCACAGGTTTATGGAACGACGAGATCGAGGTGGTTAGTGAGGCAGTATTTGTCTCCGTATCTAAATGCTTCGCACATTTTACTGGCGGAACAACACTCACGATTGGTTGGTAGGAACAGAAGCCAAGTATAATATCTGTTCGGTCATAGGCCATGATTATAAACACAGAAAGCAAACAGCATGGGAACAACTGAAATAAAGATAGATAAATGAACATGAATGCAAGATGATTGTTATCGTTTAATGTATGCAACCTGCATTTTAGAGCTTGACACAAGTACGTTGTTTTGAAAAGTTCCGACGATCTATTCCTTAACTATTCAACTTTTACATGTGATTTTTGGCTAAAAAATATGTCCCTCAGAATTGTATAATATGTTAGTAAGAATATAATATTGGGATAAAATTGCGGTTTGGTGGTAATAAGCAAGCTAGGTATTAATAGGTCAGTTGTCATTGTGAAAGACAGAAAGCAATCAGCATGGGAATAACTGAAATAAAGATAGATAAATGAATATGAATGCCTGATGATTCTTATCGTTTGATGTATTCAACCTGCTTTTTAGAACTTGACACAAGTACGTAACTATGTCACAAACAAATATATGATAGTGACGTAATTTAGAAATATCTACCGTAAACCTAACCATGAAATCTTCACTTGGTACTGTATATGCGAACGTTGCTCACACATTTGAGCGATGGTGTAAGGTGTAAAATGTAGTACTTTCAGGATTTCAAGGTGCAAATGAGAACACTTCACCACAAGAGCTACAAAATTGTTCCAAAATACCAACCTGAAGAGGTGACATTTGTGCCTACATGAGTAGGATTTTGCGACACATATTGAATGAAAATATCGCCGAGAGAAAGAAAGAAGTGCGTTTTCATTGGCAAATCTAGCCATCAAGTTGTGTAGGCCCGGTTCTCGGAAAGAAAGACAACTGCGGTCCTATGGAATTAAGCCATCTCACTAAATAGTACTACTTAGCCCTGGTTTAATAAAAACACACAATTTCTTCTTTAGCACGCATATGCATGCTTGGGCAATTATTTATTAGACGATTCACTGTATTTGGGGGGAGGGGGCTAATTTATATTGCTTTCATTTATATTAATGAATTGAGAGAGACATTTGATCCTGTCGCCCCCCCCCCCCTCCCCCCACCACCCAACCCCAAACCCACCCGAGGCCCAACAGCCCTTTTCTTGGTTTCAGCAGATTTTTTTCCACAAACCAAACGTGTATTTTTCACCACTACAAACATGCATACATTAAAACACACATTCAGTACATCATAGGCGGCCCCCTCCTGCTCCGCCTCGCGTTTTACCACGGTTCATCTTCGCGAAGCAGCGCCCGCCTCGTCACTGGTCGGGCGTGCGAGCTGTCGACCAACTGAGTCGGCGCCCCGCACACCCCGCCCGGGAAAATGTGCCGAGGGCCAGTCCCGGGTTTGCCCGGATGGGTAAAGGGCGGGGACCTATCCTATCTTCGGTTCCAATTACAATCATTTCACAAACAGGCAGGCATCAATTAATTACAGTACATATTTTGTTTATTAAAAGGGTAGGCCTTACAAAACCGTATAAGCATCCAAGGCATATCCCGGCCAGGCCAGACGTCATCTCAGACGGCCGAGGCTCGGGTTAAAGGGGCTACACCTTGGGAAATATACGTGGAATTATGAACAAGAGTGTCCTGATTACGGTTCTGGTATTCGTTTTTGCGAGAAAAAAGTACCAATTTGTCATAATTGGAAAAATATTGATATTGATACATATGACGTCACAATAATCTTGCATCACCAAAACTAATTGTGACGTCATACCAGCAAAACTCTATCCTTGAATGAGAATATGTAAGCAACACTAACAACCTCATTCGCTGGGTCGCGACTCGCGAGTATATTGGTCGCGATTGAAAATGTGTGAATGTTTTTACACTATGGCCTTGTATGAGTAGAATTTGAGTGTCCTTGCGTGAACACATACACCTGATGTTCATGTGGATAAATAAATGTGATATGCCCACCAACAAATGTGTTTATATGTGTTCACCGGTATATGGTGGATGTAAATAAATATTGCAGCTACCGGTACTAGCCACCCACCAAAAGGTGTGCCTTTTCAAGACGAGTGTGGACATTATTTTCAATTGGAAATCCCATGAAAATTGACAAAGTTATAGCCAATAATATTTCGAGCTAAGCGGCACTTCAACGTAAACAAAATACAAACTTTGTCAAAATTGAATCATTATATTGCATGAAAACTGACCAGCCACCAATCAACAAATGCGGCCTATCACTAAGCATCTATTGGTAATTTTCAATTGGAAATCGGTTCACCATTGACAAAGTTAATTACTTAAGAATTCGAATTGGATCGAGTTTGGGTGAATGGGCTTGAACGGGATGGAGGCTGAAAATGTGTGCCATTAGGGGCTCTACGGTACACAGTTCCGCAATGTTTGTATTTGAGACGCCAGAATTGTCCGAAACGCTTGTAATGCCAAATGGCAGGGTAAACGTTTGCTCTATAGCTCAATAATGACGTTATAACCCAAATTTAGAAACCTAATTTGTATAAAGTTAAGTGACTTTTCGAGATAAACAAAATATCACCATCGTTTTCAACATCACTTACTTCATATTTTCGACCACAACCAGCGTAAATTTTACAACTTTCAGACAGGTGAAACATTGGCTTTAATTGGAAAGGATGGGCGGGCATATAATCACAACAAGCGGAAGGCAAAATATATATTCCACGCCATTGCGTAAAAAAAGCAATACGGGAAAAGCCCGGAGTTTTATGTAAACCGAAAAGAACTTGCAAGTACCGGTCGTTAAAACTATGGAACGCTTATCAAGTTTAACATGAATTATCTCTCGGAAGGAATTTTTATATGCAAAATACGATGAATTTACATCATATTTTGGCCTCATCTGTCGCTTTCAAGTGCTAACTCCATTATTGAAGGAAAATGTCATTATTTCCCTGGAGTGATTCCCAGGAATATATCATCGAAACTTTGTAAAACATTTTAAAAAGATTTAAAAAAGATTCGCCCAATAATCCTTCGTGAAAATGGCTAGCATGTAATATTTTCCCAACAAGATTACCCGTTATGTAGCATATGCTCCACAGCCCATGTGCCAATAAGTGCTCCTTTCCAGTTATATTTGATGCAATGATCACAATCATACACGTACTGAAACATAACGGAATTTCTCTCCGTGCTAAAATTAAATGGGAACATAAATACCTATACCCTCTAGAACGCCATGCAATGGAACCTAAGACCTATTCCTTTGGTATTGTGACTTTTGGAAAACAAATAAACATCAACTGTCCCAAATAACACAATGTGACACCGCTACGGCTTTCAAGTTTCCTTTGTGTTTCTTTATATCCCTTGATCTGTACCGGCCGCCATTGATGTTGAATGTTGTAAGCAAATCAAAACGCTAGATACTGGGTAGATCGGTCCGTCTAGAGTAGCGAAATGAGTGACGTCACAGGCATAAAGTAACGAAGACAATCTTTTGCAAAAGTATGACATTTTGTTGTTTGCAGCTCATGCAATTTAAACATCATTTCGAAAGCAATCAGCATCCCATCGCATGCCCTCTTGTCCCGTCGCTTCCCTCGCATCTCCGTCCCGTCCTGTCCCGTCCCGTCCCGTCCCGTCCCGTCCCGTCCCGTCCCGTCCCGTCCCGTCCCGTCCCGTCCCGTCCCGTCCCGTCGTCCCGTCCTGTCCCGTCCCGTCCAGTCCCGTCCAGTCCCGTTCCGTTCCGTTCCGATCCGTTCCGTTCCGTTCCGTTCCGTTCCGTTCCGTTCCGTTCCGTTCCGTTCCGTTCCGTTCCGTCCCGTTCCGTCCCGTCCCGCCCGTCCCGTCCCGTCCCGTCCCGTCCCGTCCCGTCCCGTCCCGTCCCGTCCCGTCCCGTCCCGTCCCGTCCCGTCCCGTCCCGTCCCGTCCCGTCCCGTCCCGTCCCGTCCCGTCCCGTCCCGTCCCGTCCCGTCCCGACCCGTCCCGTCCCGTCCCGTCACGTTCCGTCCCGTCCCGTCCCGTCCCGTCCCGTCCCGTCCCGTCCCGTCCTGTCTCGTCCTGTCTCGTCCTGTCCCCTCCTGTCCCCTCCTGTCCCGTCCTGTCACGTCCTGCCCCGTCCCGTCCCGTCCCGTCCCGTCCCGTCCCGTACTGTCTCATCCTGTGCCATCCGGTCCCGTCCCGTCCCGTCCCGTCCCGTCCCGTCCCGTCCCGTCCCGTCCCGTCCCGTCCCGTCCCGTCCTGTCCCGTCCTGTCCCGTCCTGTGCCGTCCTGTGCCGTCCCGTCCCGTCCCGTCCCGTCCCGTCCCGTCCCGTCCCGTCCCGTCCCGTCCCGTCCCGTCCCGTCCCGTCCCGTCCCGTCCCGTCCCGTCCCGTCCCGTCCCGTCCCGTCCCGTCCCGTCCCGTCCCGTCCCGTCTCGTCTCGTCTCGTTTCGTCTCGTCTCGTCTCGTCTCGTCTCGTCTCGTCCCGTCCCGTCCCGTCCCGTCCCGTCCCGTCCCGTCCCGTCCCGTCCCGTCCCGTCCCGTCCCGTCTCGTCTCGTCTCGTCTCGTCTCGTCTCGTCTCGTCCCGTCCCGTCCCGTCCCGTCCCGTCCCGTCCCGTCCCGTCCCGTCCCGTTCCGTTCCGTTCCGTTCCGTTCCGTTCCGTTCCGTTTCGTCCCGTTCCGTCCCATCCCGTCCCGTCCTGTCTCGTCCTGTATCGTCCTGTCTCGTCCTGTCCCCTCCTGTCCCCTCCTGTCCCGTCCTGTCACGTCCTGCCCCGTCCTGTCCCGTTCTGTCCCGTCCTTTCCCGTCATGTCCCATACTGTCCCGTCCTTTACCGTCCTGTCCCGTCCTGTCCCGTCCTGTCCCGTCCTGTCCCGTCCTGTCCCGTCCTGTCCCGTCCTGTCCCGTCCTGTCCCGTCCTGTCCCGTCCTGCCATGCCCTGTCCCGTCCTGTCCCGTCCTGTCCCGTCCTGTCCCGTCCTGTCCCGTCCTGTCCCGTCCTGTCCCGTCATGTCCCGTCCTGTCCCGTGCTGTCACGTCCCGTCCCATCCCGTCCTGTCCTGTCCTGTCCTGTCCTGTCCTGTCCTGTCCTGTCCTGTCCTGTCCTGTCCTGTCCTGTCCTGTCCTGTCCTGTCCCGTTCTGTCCCGTTCTGTCCCATCCTGTCCCGCCCTGTCTCGTCCCGTCCGGTCCCGTCCGGTCCCGTCCGGTCCCGTCCGGTCCCGTCCGGTCCCGTCCGGTCCCGTCCGGTCCCGTCCCTTCCCGTCCCATCCTGTCCTGTCCCGTCATGTCCATTCCAGTCCCGTCCCGTCCCTTCCCGTACTGTCCCGTCACGTCTCATCCCGTCCCGTCCCGTTTCGTCCTGTCCCGTCCTGTCCCGTCCTGCCCCGTCCTGTCCCGTCCTGTCCCGTCCTGTCCCGTCCTGTCCCGTCCCGTCCTGTCCCGTCCTGTCCCATCCTGTCCCGTCCTGTCCCATCCTGTCCCGTCCCGTCCCGTCCCGTCCCGTCCCGTCCCGTCCCGTCCCGTCCCGTCCCGTCCCGTCCCGTCCCGTCCCGTCCCGTCCCGTCCGTCCCGTCCGTCCCGTCCGTCCCGTCCGTCCCGTCCGTCCCGTCCGTCCCGTCCGTCCCGTCCGTCCCGTCCGTCCCGTCCGTCCCGCCCGTCCCGCCCTGTCCTGTCCTATCCCGTCCTGTCCCGTCCTTTCCCGTTCTGTCCCGTGCTGTCACGTCCTGTCCTGTCCTGTCCTGTCCTGTCCTGTCCTGTCCTGTCCTGTCCTGTCCTGTCCTGTCCTGTCCTGTCCCGTTCTGTCCCGTCCTGTCCCGCCCTGTCCCGTCGTGTCCCGACCCGTCCAGTCCCGTCCGGTCCCGTCCGGTCCCGTCCGGTCCCGTCCGGTCCCGTCCGGTCCCGTCCGGTCCCGTCCGGTCCCGTCCGGTTCCGTCCTGTCCCGTCCCTTCCCGTCCCATTCTGTCATGTCCCGTCATGTCCATTCCCGTCCCGTCCCGTCCCTTCCCGTACTGTCCCGTCCCGTCCCATCCCGTTTCGTCCTGTCCCATCCTGTCCCGTCCTGTCCCGTCCTGTCCCGTCCTGTCCCGTCCTGTCCCGTCCTGTCCCGTCCTGTCCCGTCCTGTCCCGTCCTGTCCCGTCCTGTACCGTCCAGTTCCGTCCTGTCCCGTTCTGCCCGTCCTGTCCTGCCCTGTCCTGTCCTGTCCCGACCTGTCCCGTCCTGTCCCGTCCTGTCCCGTCCTGTCCCGTCCTGTCCCGTCCTGTCCCGTCCTGTCCCGTCCCGTCCCGTCCCGTCCCGTCCTGTCCTTTCCTGTCCCATCCTGTCCCGCCCTGTCCCGTCCTGTCCCGTCCTTTCTCATCCCGTCCCGTCCCAAGCCCTCATGTCCCGTCCCATCCCTCATGTCCCGTCCCAAGCCCTCCTGTCCCGTTTCATCCCTCCTGTCCCGTCCAGTCCCAAGCCTCCTCTCCCGTCCCATCCCCCATGTCCCGTCCCAAGCCCTCCTGTCCCGTTTCATCCCTCCTGTCTCGTCCCGTCCCAAGCCCTCCTGTCCCGTTTAATCCCTGCTGTCCCGTCCCATCCCAAGCCCTCCTGTCCCGTTTCATCCCTCCTGTCCCGTCCCGTCCCTTGCATCTCCACATCGTCTCATCCCGTCCAGTCACTTTGTCTACTTGTCCCGTTTTGGTCAAGAGCGACCCCGCCCTGATCCCGCGCCTCCGTCTCGCGGGCGAGGCGACCCGCGGAGGGAACAGGCTCTCGCCGCTACTACGGCGGCGTCAGCCGTCACGGTCAGACTCGGGGGGCGTGGTTGGCCGCAAGGCACCGGTCCCGGCCCACACCGCCAGCTACTTAAGCTGACACGGACCGTAGGTGAGCATCAGTTCGACACCGATCCCACTCCCGACAACATGAAACTGGTGAGTAACGCAGAGGCAGTGGTCAGCTGACCAATCCAGTTCGGTTTGGTGGCGACTGGTGGAGGTGCTTTCATAAGGCAGAATCATAACTACGATCAGTTATCTGGAAATGTTATACTGCTGTTGTTAATCTGTTGACTGTTATTCCTTGATGTTCCAGTTCATCGTTGCTGCCCTGGCCCTGGTGGCGGTCGCCGACAGGCCTTCCTACAGGCCTCGGCCTTCCTACGTTGCCCCGACCTACGCACCGGCCCCGACCTACGCTCCCAAACCGACCTACGCCCCGGCCCCGGTCTACCAGCACCAGCCCAGCTACGCCCCGGCCCCGGCCCACGGTCACGCCAGCTACAAGCAGATCGCTATCCTGGATCAGGAGGATGTCCACCCTGGAGATGGCACCTACAGCTCCAAGTTCTCCACTGAGAACGGCATCTACAGGTCAGTGCCATTTACTTGCAAATGTGCGCATTTGGTGTTGCCATTCAGTTGGTAAATTTGACGCTGAAGCCCATGTCCAACATTTCTCACCATAGCACACTATTGTATCACTTCATTCCAGAAATAATATAGAAATACGATGTTTTAGTATACCGATGAATTGGATAACAAAACACATATCCAGACTGCTATTTTTAGCCTGAATAACTGAAAGAATGATTGTTTCTAATGCCCCTTTGTATTGCGGCGAATTCCCTATTCAAGTCAGATAAGATGTGTTTAAGCTTTGGACAGGGAGACAGGAATGCACGGGGACTTTATTTTACCGGCAATGAAGTTACTAATCTGTTAATTACCGTATGGAAACATGACATTATTCCTAGTTTCCATTTGTATACCTTTTCCGAACCCAAATGCGAGCAGACCTCTTCTTTCCAATGCAAAATTGATGTTGGCATGCGAAAGAGCTCAATAACAAAATAATGACAGTCCAAATTGCCATAGATAAAATAACAATCAGCTCTAGTTTTTTTCCCTCGTCAAGTATCAGTGCTGACATCTGTTCACATGACAATGTATAGTACGATCGACCTCTCACCTAACCACCATCTGTGTGCAGGTCTGAGACCGGCGTGCCCGTGCCCGGCTACGGCAAGAGCGCGTACGGAGAGTCGGAGGACAACTACCGCCAGGAGGGCTCTTGGAGCTACACCAACGGATATGGCGAGGAGGTCAAGGTCGCCTTTGTCGCCGACGAGAACGGCTACCAGCCGTCCAGTGACATCCTGCCGACCCCGGTGCCCACCCAGTACCCGACCCCCGAGGTTGACCCCAGCTACGTCGAGCCTCAGTCCGCCTACGGCAAGCCCGCCTACACGCCCGCCTACAACTAAGTCATTCATACTCCACTTGTAAAATGAGTAACATGCTGTGATTACTCAATCGAAACTTGTCTATTTATTAATTTATTTGAACATGATCGTGTTTTGTGACGTATGCAAAATATAAACTTTGACAGAATACGCTGCATTTGGAGCTGTTTTTCCTTCTCTAAAACAAGTGCATTGGATTGCGACGTTCAAAATAGGTGAACGGGACTGTTGAAGGCATCACAGGTTTATGGAACGACGGGATCGAGGTGGTTAGTGAGGCAGTATTTGTCTCCTTATCTAAATGCTTCGCACATTTTACTGGCGGAACAACACTCACGATTGGTTGGTAGGAACAGAACCCAAGTATAATATCTGTTCGGTCATAGGCCATGATTATAAACACAGAAAGGAAACGGCATGGGAACAACTGAAATAAAGATAGATAAATGAACATGAATGCAAGATGATTCTTATCGTTTGATGTATGAAACCTGCATTTTAGAGCTTGGCACAAGTACGTTGTTTTGAAAAGTTCCGACGATCTATTCCTTAACTATTCAACTTTTACATGCGATTTTTGGCTAAAAAATATGTCCCTCAGAATTTTATAATATGTTAGTAAGAATATAATATTGGGATAAAATTGCGGTTTGGTGGTAATAAGCAAGCTAGGTATTAATAGGTCAGTTGTCATTGTGAAAGACAGAAAGCAATCAGCATGGGAATAACTGAAATAAAGATAGATAAATGAATATGAATGCCTGATGATTCTTATCGTTTGATGTATTCAACCTGCATTTTAGAACTTGACACAAGTACGTAACTATGTCACAAACAAATATATGATAGTGACGTAATTTAGAAATATCTATCGTAAACCTAACCATGAAATCTTCACTGGGTAGTGTATTTGCAAACGTTGCTCACACATTTGAGCGATGGTGTAAGGTGTAAAATGTAGTACTTTCAGGATTTCAAGGTGCAAATGAGAACACTTCACCACAAGAGCTACAAAATTGTTCCAAAATACCAACCTGAAGAGGTGACATTTGTGCCTACATGAGTAGGATTTTGCGACACATATTGAATGAAAATATCGCCGAGAGAAAGAAAGAAGTGCGTTTTCATTGGCAAATCTAGCCATCAAGTTGTGTAGGCCCGGTTCTCGGAAAGAAAGACAACTGCGGTCCTATGGAATTAAGCCATCTCACTAAATAGTACTCCTTGGCCCTGGTTTAATAAAAACACACAATTTCTTCTTTAGCACGCATATGCATGCTTGTGCAATTATTTATTAGACGCTTCACTGTATTGGGGGGAGGGGGCTAATTTATATTGCTTTCATTTATATTAATGAATTGAGAGAGACATTTGATCCTGTCGCCCCCCCCCCCCCCCCCCACCCACCACCCAACCCCAACCCCACCCGAGGCCCAACAGCCCTTTTCTTGGTTTCAGCAGATTTTTTTCCACGAACGAAACGTCTATTTTTCACCACTACAAACATGCATACTTTAAAACACACATTCAGTACATCATAGGCGGCCCCCTCCCGCTCCGCCTCGCGTTTTACCACAGCTCATCTTCGCGAAGCAGCGCCCGTCTCGTCACCGGTCGGGCGTGCGAGCTGTCGAACAACTGAGTCGGCGCCCCGCACACCCCGCCCGGGAAAATGTGCCGAGGGCCAGTCCCGGGTTTGCCCGGATGGGTAAAGGGCGGGGACCTATCCTATCTTCGGTTTCAATTACAATCATTTCACAAATAGGCAGGCATCAATCAATTACAGAACATATTTTGTTTATTAAAAGGGTGGGCCTTACAAAACCGTATAAGCATCCAAGGCATATCCCGGCCAGGCCAGACGTCATCTCAGACGGCCGAGGCTCGGGTTAAAGGGGCTACACCTTGGGAAATATACGTGGAATTATGGACAAGAGTGTCCTGATTACGGTTCTGGTATTCGTTTTTGCGAGAAAAAGTACCAATTTGTCATAATTGGAAAAATATTGATATTGATACATATGACGTCACAATAATCTTGCATCACCAAAACTAATTGTGACGTCATACCAGCAAAACTCTATCCTTGAATGAGAATATGTAAGCAACACTAACAACCTCATTCGCTGGGTCGCAACTCGCGAGTATATTGGTCGCGATTGAAAATGTGTGAATGTTTACACTATGGCCTTGTATGAGTAGAATTGGAGTGTCCTTGCGTGAACACATACACCTGATGTTCATGTGGATAAATAAATGTGATATGCCCACCAACAAATGTGTTTATATGTGTTCACCGGTATATGGTGGATGTAAATAAATATTGCAGCTACCGGTACTAGCCACCAACCAAAAGGTGTGCCTTTTCAAGACGAGTGTGGACATTATTTTCAATTGGAAATCCCATGAAAATTGACAAAGTTATAGCCAATAATATTTCGAGCTAAGAGGCACTTCAACGTAAACAATATACAAACTTTGTCAAAATTGAATCATTATATTGCATGAAAACTGACCAGCCACCAATCAACAAATGCGGCCTATCACTAAGCATCTATTGGTAATTTTCAATTGGAAATCGGTTCACCATTGACAGAGTTAATAACTTAAGAATTCGAATTGGATCGGGTTTGGGTGAATGGGCTTGAACGGGATGGAGGCTGAAAATGTGTGCCATTAGGGGCTCTACGGTACACAGTTCCGCAATGTTTGTATTTGAGACTCCAGAATTGTCCGAAACGCTTGTAATGCCAAATGGCAGGGTAAAGGTTTTCTCTATAGCTCAATAATGACGTTATAAACCCAAATTTAAAAACCTAATTTGTATAAAGTTAAGTAACTTTTCGAGAGAAACAAAATATCACCATCGTTTTCAACATCACTTACTTCATATTTTCGACCACAACCAGCGTAAATTTTACAACTTTCAGACAGGTGAAACATTGGCTTCAATTGGAAAGGATGGGCGGGCATATAATCACAACAAGCGGAAGGCAAAATATATATTCCACGCCATTGCGTAAAAAAAGGCAATACGGGAAAATCCCGGAGTTTGATGTAAACCGAGAAGAACTTGCAAGTACCGGTCGTTAAAAGTATGGAACGCTTATCAAGTTTAACATGAAATATCTCTCGGAAGGAATTTTTATATGCAAGATACGATGAATTTACATCATATTTTGGCCTCGTCTGTCGATTTCAAGTGCTAACTCCATTATTGAAGGAAAATGTCATTATTTCCCTGGAGTGATTCCCAGGAATATATCATCGAAGCTTTTTAAAACATTTTAAAAAGATTTAAAAAAGTTTCGCCCAATAATCCATCGTGAAAATGGCTAGCATGTAATATTTTCCCAACAAGATTACCCGTTATGTAGCATATGCTCCACAGCCCATGTGCCAATAAGTGCTCCTTCTCAGTTATATTTGATGCAATGATCACAATCATACACGTACTGAAACATAACGGAATTTCTCTCCGTGCTAAAATTAAATGGGAACATAAATACCTATACCCTCTAGAACGCCATGCAATGGAACCTAAGACCTATTCCTTTGGTATTGTGACTTTTGGAAAACAAATAAACATCAACTGTCCCAAATAACACAATCTGACACCGCTACGGCATTCAAGTTTCCTTTGTGTTTCTTTATATCCCTTGATCTGTACGGGCCGCCATGGATGTTGAATGTTGTAAGCAAATCAAAACGCTAGATACTGGGTAGATCGGTCCGTCTAAAGTAGCAAAATGAGTGACGTCACAGGCATAAAGTAACGAAGACAATCTTTTGCAAAAGTATGACATTTTGTTGTTTGCAGCTCATGCAATTTAAACATCATTTCGAAGGCAATAAGCATCCCATCGCATGCCCTCTTGTCCCGTCGCTTCCCTCGCATTTCCGCCTCGTCCCGTCCCGTCCCGTCCCGTCCCGTCCCGTCCCGTCCCGTCCCGTCCCGTCCCGTCCCGTCCCGTCCCGTCCCGTCCCGTCCCGTCCCGTCCCGTCCCAGCCCGTCCCGTCCCGTCCCGTCCCGTCCCGTCCCGTCCCGTCCCGTCCCGTCCCGTCCCGTCCCGTCCCGTCCCGTCCTGTCCTGTCCTGTCCTGTCCCGTCCTGTCCCGTCCTGTGCCATCCTGTGCCATCCTGTCCCGTCCCGTCCCGTCCCGTCCCGTCCCGTCCCGTCCCGTCCCGTCCCGTCCCGTCCCGTCCCGTCCCGTCCCGTCCCGTCCCGTCCCGTCCCAGCCCGTCCCGTCCCGTCCCGTCCCGTCCCGTCCCGTCCCGTCCCGTCCCGTCCCGTCCCGTCCCGTCCCGTCCCGTCCCGTCCCGTCCCGTCCCGTCCCGTCCCGTCCTGTCCTGTCCTGTCCTGTCCCGTCCTGTCCCGTCCTGTGCCATCCTGTGCCATCCTGTCCCGTCCCGTCCCGTCCCGTCCCGTCCCGTCCCGTCCCGTCCCGTCCCGTCCCGTCCCGTCCCGTCCCGTCCCGTCCCGTCCCGTCCCGTCCCGTCCCGTCCCATCCCATCCCATCCCATCCCATCCCATCCCGTCCCGTCCCGTCCCGTCCCGTCCCGTCCCGTCCCGTCCCGTCCCGTCCCGTCCCGTCCCGTTCCGTCCCGTCCCGTCCCGTCCCGTCCCGTCCCGTCTCGTCTCGTCTCGTCTCGTCTCGTCTCGTCTCGTCTCGTCTCGTCTCGTCTCGTCTCGTCTCGTCTCGTCTCGTCTCGTCTCGTCCGGTCCCGTCCTGTCCCGTCTTGTCCCGTCCTGTCCCGTCCTGTCCCGTCCTGTCCCGTCCTGTCCCGTCCTGTCCCGTCCTGTACCGTCCTGTACCGTCCTGTCCCGTCCTGTCCCGTCCTGTCCCGTCCTGTCCCGTCCTGTCCCGTCCTGTCCCGTCCTGTCCCGTCCTGTCCCGTCCTGTCCCGTCCTGTCCCGTCCTGTCCCGTCCTGTCCCGTCCTGTCCGGTCCCGTCCCGTCCCGTCCCGTCCCGCCCCGTCCCGTCCCGTCCCGTCCCGTCCCGTCCCGTCCCGTCCCGTCCCGTCCCGTCCCGCCCGTCCCGTCCCGTCCCGTCCCGTCCCGTCCCGTCCCGTCCCGTCCCGTCCCGTCCCGTCCCGTCCCGTCCCGTCCCGTCCCGTCCGATCCCGTCCCGTCCCATCCCGTCTTGTCCCGTCCCGTCCCGTCCCGTCCCGTCCCGTCCCGTTCCGTTCCGTTCCGTTCCGTTCCGTTCCGTCCCGTCCCGTCCCGTCCCGTCCCGTCCCGTCCCGTCCCGTCCCGTCCTGTCCTGTCCTGTCCTGTCCTGTCCTGTCCTGTCCTGTCCTGTCCTGTCCTATCCTGTCCTGTCCTGTCCTGTCCTGTCCTGTCCTGTCCTGTCCTGTCCTGCCCTGTCCTGTCCTGTCCCGTCCCGTCCCGTCCCGTCCCGTCCGGTCCTGTCCTGTCCTGTCCTGTCCCGTCCCGTCCCGTCCCGTCCCGTCCCGTCCCGTCCCGTCCCGTCCCGTCCCGTCCCGTCCCGTCCCGTCCCGTCCCGTCCCGTCCCGTCCCGTCCGTTCCGGTCCCGTCCCGTCCCGTCCCGTCCCGTCCCGTCCCGTCCCGTCCCGTCCCGTCCCGTCCCGTCCCGTCCCGTCCCGTCCCGTCCCGTCCCGTCCCGTCCCGTCCCGTCCCGTCCTGTCTCGTCCTGTCTCGTCCTGTCTCGTCCTGTCTCGTCCTGTCTCGTCCTGTCTCGTCCTGTCTCGTCCTGTCTCGTCCTGTCTCGTCCTGTCTCGTCCTGTCTCGTCCTGTCCCGTCCTGTCCCGTTCTGTCCCGTGCTGTCACGTCCCGTCCCGTCCCGTCCTGTCATGTCATGTCATGTCATGTCATGTCCTGTCCTGTCCTGTCCTGTCATGTCCTGTCCAGTCCTGTCCCGTCCTGTCCCGTCCTGTCCCATCCTGTCCCGTCCTGTCCCGTCCTGTCCCGTCCTGTCCCGTCCTGTTCCGTCCTGTCCCGTTCTGCCCGTCCTGCCCTGTCCTGTCCTGTCCCATCCTGTCCCGCCCTGTCCCGTCCTGTCCCGTCCCGTCCTGTCCCGTCCTGTCCTGTCCCGTCCTTTCTCATCCTGTCCCGTTCCAAGCCGTCCTGTCCCATCTCATCCCTCATGTTCCGTCCCAAGCCCTCCTGTCCCGTTTCATCCCTCCTGTCCCGTCCCGTCCCAAGCCCTCCTATCCCGTCCCATCCCCCATGTCCCGTCCCAAGCCCTCCTGTCCCGTTTCATCCCTCTTGTCCCGTCCCGTCCCAAGCCCTCCAGTCCCGTTTCATCCCTCCTGTCCCGTCCCGTCCCAAGCCC
Source organism: Chirona hameri (assembly GCA_036785665.1). Lineage (NCBI taxonomy): Eukaryota > Metazoa > Arthropoda > Thecostraca > Balanomorpha > Balanidae > Chirona > Chirona hameri. Next base: position 203,816 of record JAXIVJ010000012.1, on the reverse strand, counting down.
TCTTGTCCCGCTTCATCCCTCCTGTCCCGTCCCGTCCCTTGCATCTCCACATCGTCTCATCCCGTCCAGTCACTTTGTCTACTTGTCCCGTTTTGGTCAAGAGCGACCCCGCGCTGATCCCGCGCCTCCGTCTCACGGGCGAGGCGACCCGCGGAGGGAACAGGCTCTCGCCGCTACTACGGCGGCGTCAGCCGTCACGGTCAGACTCGGGGGGGCGTGGTTGGCCGCAGGGCACCGGCCCCGGCCCACACCGCCAGCTACTTAAGCTGACACGGACCGTAGGTGAGCATCAGTTCGACACCGATCCCACTCCCGACAACATGAAGCTGGTGAGTAACGCAGAGGCAGTGGTCAGCTGAGCAATCCAGTTCGGTTTGGTGGCGACTGGTGGAGGTGCTTTCATAAGGCACAATCGTAACTGCGATCAGTTATCTGGAAATGTTATACTGCTGATGTTAATCTGTTGACTGTTATTCCTTGATGTTCCAGTTCATCGTTGCTGCCTTGGCCCTGGTGGCGGTCGCCGACAGGCCTTCCTACAGGCCCCGGCCTGCCTACGTCGCCCCGACCTACGCCCCGGCCCCGACCTACGCTCCCAAACCGACCTACGCTCCGGCCCCGGTCTACCAGCACCAGCCCAGCTACGCCCCGGCCCCGGCCCACGGTCACGCCAGCTACAAGCAGATCGCTATCCTGGATCAGGAGGATGTCCACCCTGGAGATGGCACCTACAGTTCCAAGTTCTCCACTGAGAACGGCATCTACAGGTCAGTGCCATTTACTTAGAAATGTGCACATTTTCTGTTGCCATTCAGTTGGTAAATTTGACGCTGAAGCCCATGTCCAACATTTCTCACCATAGCACACTATTGTATCACTTCATTCCAAAAATAATATAGAAATACGATGTTTTAGTATACCGATCAATTGGATAACAAAACACATATCGAGACATCTATTTTTAGCCTGAATAACTGAAAGAATGATTGTTTCTAATGCCCCTTTGTATTGCGTCGAGTTCCCTATTCAAGTCAGATAAGATGTGTTTAAGCTTTGGACAGGGAGACAGGAATGCATGGGGACTCTATTCTACCGGCAATGAAGTTACTAATCTGTTAATTACCGTATGGAAACATGACATTATTCCTAGTTTCCATTTGTATACCTCTTCCGAACCCAAATGCGAGCTGACTTCTTTTTTCCAATCCAAAATTGATGTTGGCATGCGAAAGAGATCAATAACAAAATAATGACAGTCCAAATTGCCATAGATAAAATAACAATCAGCTCTAGTTTTTTCCCTCGTCAAGTATCAGTGCTGACATCTGTTCACATGACAATGTATAGTACGATCGACCTCTCACCCAACCACCATCTGTGTCCAGGTCTGAGACCGGCGTGCCCGTGCCCGGCTACGGCAAGAGCGCGTACGGAGAGTCGGAGGACAACTACCGCCAGGAGGGCTCTTGGAGCTACACCAACGGATATGGCGAGGAGGTCAAGGTCGCCTTTGTCGCCGACGAGAACGGCTACCAGCCGTCCAGTGACATCCTGCCGACCCCGGTGCCCACCCAGTACCCGACCCCCGAGGTTGACCCCAGCTACGTCGAGCCCCAGTCCGCCTACGGCAAGCCCGCCTACAAGCCCGCCTACAACTAAGTCATTCATACTCCACTTGTAAAATGAGTAACATGCTGAGATTACTCAATCGAAACTTGTCTATTTATTAATTTATTTGAACATGATCGTGTTTTGTGACGTATGCAAAATATAAACTTTGACAGAATACGCTGCATTTCGAGCTGTTCTTTCCTTCTCTAAAACAAGTGCATTGGATTGCGACGTTCAAAGTAGGTGAACGGGACTGTTGAAGGCATCACAGGTTTATGTAACGACGGGATCGAGGTGGTTAGTGAGGCAGTATTTGTCTCCGTATCTAAATGCTTCACACATTTTACTGGCGGAACAACACTCACGATTGGTTGGTAGGAACAGAACCCAAGTATAATATCTGTTCGGTCATAGGCCATGATTATAAACACAGAAAGGAAACGGCATGGGAACAACTGAAATAAAGATAGATAAATGAACATGAATGCAAGATGATTCTTATCGTTTGATGTATGCAACCTGCATTTTAGAGCTTGACACAAGTACGTTGTTTTGAAAAGTTCCGACGATCTATTCCTTAACTATTCAACTTTTACATGTGATTTTTGGCTGAAAAATATGTCCCTCAGAATTTTATAATATGTTAGTAAGAATATAATATTGGGATAAAATTGCGGTTTGGTGGTAATAAGCAAGCTAGGTATTAATAGGTCAGTTGTCATTGTGAAAGACAGAAAGCAATCAGCATGGGAATAACTGAAATAAAGATAGATAAATGAAGATGAATGCCTGATCATTCTTATCGTTTGATGTATTCAACCTGCATTTTAGAACTTGACACAAGTACGTAACTATGTCACAAACAAATATATGATAGTGACGTAATTTAGAAATATCTACCGTAAACCTAACCATGAAATCTTCACTTGGTACTATATATGCGAACGTTGCTCACACATTTGAGCGATGGTGTAAGGTGTAAAATGTAGTACTTTCAGGATTTCAAGGTGCAAATGAGAACACTTCACCACAAGAGCTACAAAATTGTTCCAAAATACCAACCTGAAGAGGTGACATTTGTGCCTACATGAGTAGGATTTTGCGACACATATTGAATGAAAATTCGCCGAGAGAAAGAAAGAAGTGCGTTTTCATTGGCAAATCTAGCCATCAAGTTGTGTAGGCCAGGTTCTCGGAAAGAAAGACAACTGCGGTCCTATGGAATTAAGCCATCTCACTAAATAGTACTACTTGGCCCTGGTTTAATAAAAACACACAATTTCTTCTTTAGCACGCATATGCATGCTTGGGCAATTATTTATTAGACGCTTCACTGTATTGGGGGGAGGGGGCTAATTTATATTGCTTTCATTTATATTAATGAATTGAGAGAGACATTTGATCCTGTCGCCCCCCCCCCCCCCCCCACCCACCACCCAACCCCAACTTAACCCGAGGCCCCAAAGCCCTTTTCTTGGTTTCAGCAGATTTTTTTCCACAAACCAAACGTGTATTTTTCACCACTACAAACATGCATACATTAAAACACACATTCAGTACATCATAGGCGGCCCCCTCCTGCTCCGCCTCGCGTTTTACCACGGTTCATCTTCGCGAAGCAGCGCCCGCCTCGTCACTGGTCGGGCGTGCGAGCTGTCGACCAACTGAGTCGGCGCCCCGCACACCCCGCCCGGGAAAATGTGCCGAGGGCCAGTCCCGGGTTTGCCCGGATGGGTAAAGGGCGGGGACCTATCCTATCTTCGGTTCCAATTACAATCATTTCACAAACAGGCAGGCATCAATTAATTACAGTACATATTTTGTTTATTAAAAGGGTAGGCCTTACAAAACCGTATAAGCATCCAAGGCATATCCCGGCCAGGCCAGACGTCATCTCAGACGGCCGAGGCTCGGGTTAAAGGGGCTACACCTTGGGAAATATACGTGGAATTATGAACAAGAGTGTCCTGATTACGGTTCTGGTATTCGTTTTTGCGAGAAAAAAGTACCAATTTGTCATAATTGGAAAAATATTGATATTGATACATATGACGTCACAATAATCTTGCATCACCAAAACTAATTGTGACGTCATACCAGCAAAACTCTATCCTTGAATGAGAATATGTAAGCAACACTAACAACCTCATTCGCTGGGTCGCGACTCGCGAGTATATTGGTCGCGATTGAAAATGTGTGAATGTTTTTACACTATGGCCTTGTATGAGTAGAATTTGAGTGTCCTTGCGTGAACACATACACCTGATGTTCATGTGGATAAATAAATGTGATATGCCCACCAACAAATGTGTTTATATGTGTTCACCGGTATATGGTGGATGTAAATAAATATTGCAGCTACCGGTACTAGCCACCCACCAAAAGGTGTGCCTTTTCAAGACGAGTGTGGACATTATTTTCAATTGGAAATCCCATGAAAATTGACAAAGTTATAGCCAATAATATTTCGAGCTAAGCGGCACTTCAACGTAAACAAAATACAAACTTTGTCAAAATTGAATCATTATATTGCATGAAAACTGACCAGCCACCAATCAACAAATGCGGCCTATCACTAAGCATCTATTGGTAATTTTCAATTGGAAATCGGTTCACCATTGACAAAGTTAATTACTTAAGAATTCGAATTGGATCGAGTTTGGGTGAATGGGCTTGAACGGGATGGAGGCTGAAAATGTGTGCCATTAGGGGCTCTACGGTACACAGTTCCGCAATGTTTGTATTTGAGACGCCAGAATTGTCCGAAACGCTTGTAATGCCAAATGGCAGGGTAAACGTTTGCTCTATAGCTCAATAATGACGTTATAACCCAAATTTAGAAACCTAATTTGTATAAAGTTAAGTGACTTTTCGAGATAAACAAAATATCACCATCGTTTTCAACATCACTTACTTCATATTTTCGACCACAACCAGCGTAAATTTTACAACTTTCAGACAGGTGAAACATTGGCTTTAATTGGAAAGGATGGGCGGGCATATAATCACAACAAGCGGAAGGCAAAATATATATTCCACGCCATTGCGTAAAAAAAGCAATACGGGAAAAGCCCGGAGTTTGATGTAAACCGAAAAGAACTTGCAAGTACCGGTCGTTAAAACTATGGAACGCTTATCAAGTTTAACATGAATTATCTCTCGGAAGGAATTTTTATATGCAAAATACGATGAATTTACATCATATTTTGGCCTCATCTGTCGCTTTCAAGTGCTAACTCCATTATTGAAGGAAAATGTCATTATTTCCCTGGAGTGATTCCCAGGAATATATCATCGAAACTTTGTAAAACATTTTAAAAAGATTTAAAAAAGATTCGCCCAATAATCCTTCGTGAAAATGGCTAGCATGTAATATTTTCCCAACAAGATTACCCGTTATGTAGCATATGCTCCACAGCCCATGTGCCAATAAGTGCTCCTTTCCAGTTATATTTGATGCAATGATCACAATCATACACGTACTGAAACATAACGGAATTTCTCTCCGTGCTAAAATTAAATGGGAACATAAATACCTATACCCTCTAGAACGCCATGCAATGGAACCTAAGACCTATTCCTTTGGTATTGTGACTTTTGGAAAACAAATAAACATCAACTGTCCCAAATAACACAATGTGATACCGCTACGGCTTTCAAGTTTCCTTTGTGTTTCTTTATATCCCTTGATCTGTACCGGCCGCCATTGATGTTGAATGTTGTAAGCAAATCAAAACGCTAGATACTGGGTAGATCGGTCCGTCTAGAGTAGCGAAATGAGTGACGTCACAGGCATAAAGTAACGAAGACAATCTTTTGCAAAAGTATGACATTTTGTTGTTTGCAGCTCATGCAATTTAAACATCATTTCGAAAGCAATCAGCATCCCATCGCATGCCCTCTTGTCCCGTCGCTTCCCTCGCATCTCCGTCCCGTCCCGTCCCGTCCCGTCCCGTCCCGTCCCGTCCCGTCCCGTCCTGTCCCGTCCCGTCCCGTCCCGTCCCGTCCCGTCCCGTCGTCCCGTCCTGTCCCGTCCCGTCCAGTCCCGTCCAGTCCCGTTCCGTTCCGTTCCGATCCGTTCCGTTCCGTTCCGTTCCGTTCCGTTCCGTTCCGTTCCGTTCCGTCCCGTTCCGTCCCGTCCCGCCCGTCCCGTCCCGTCCCGTCCCGTCCCGTCCCGTCCCGTCCCGTCCCGTCCCGTCCCGTCCCGTCCCGTCCCGTCCCGACCCGTCCCGTCCCGTCCCGTCCCGTTCCGTCCCGTCCCGTCCCGTCCCGTCCCGTCCCGTCCCGTCCTGTCTCGTCCTGTCTCGTCCTGTCCCCTCCTGTCCCCTCCTGTCCCGTCCTGTCACGTCCTGCCCCGTCCCGTCCCGTCCCGTACCGTCCCGTACTGTCTCATCCTGTGCCATCCGGTCCCGTCCCGTCCCGTCCCGTCCCGTCCCGTCCCGTCCCGTCCCGTCCCGTCCCGTCCCGTCCCGTCCCGTCCCGTCCCGTCCCGTCCTGTCCCGTCCTGTCCCGTCCTGTGCCGTCCCGTCCCGTCCCGTCCCGTCCCGTCCCGTCCCGTCCCGTCCCGTCCCGTCCCGTCCCGTCCCGTCCCGTCCCGTCCCGTCCCGTCCCGTCCCGTCCCGTCCCGTCCCGTCCCGTCCCGTCCCGTCCCGTCCCGTCCCGTCCCGTCCCGTCCCGTCCCGTCCCGTCCCGTCCCGTCTTGTCCCGTCCCGTCCCGTCTCGTCTCGTCTCGTTTCGTCTCGTCTCGTCTCGTCTCGTCTCGTCCCGTCCCGTCCCGTCCCGTCCCGTCCCGTCCCGTCCCGTCCCGTCCCGTCTCGTCTCGTCTCGTCTCGTCTCGTCTCGTCTCGTCTCGTCCCGTCCCGTCCCGTCCCGTCCCGTCCCGTCCCGTCCCGTCCCGTCCCGTTCCGTTCCGTTCCGTTCCGTTCCGTTTCGTCCCGTTCCGTCCCATCCCGTCCCGTCCTGTCTCGTCCTGTATCGTCCTGTCTCGTCCTGTCCCCTCCTGTCCCCTCCTGTCCCGTCCTGTCACGTCCTGCCCCGTCCTGTCCCGTTCTGTCCCGTCCTTTCCCGTCATGTCCCATACTGTCCCGTCCTTTACCGTCCTGTCCCGTCCTGTCCCGTCCTGTCCCGTCCTGTCCCGTCCTGTCCCGTCCTGTCCCGTCCTGTCCCGTCCTGTCCCGTCCTGTCCCGTCCTGTCCCGTCCTGCCATGTCCTGTCCCGTCCTGTCCCGTCCTGTCCCGTCCTGTCCCGTCCTGTCCCGTCCTGTCCCGTCCTGTCCCGTCATGTCCCGTCCTGTCCCGTGCTGTCACGTCCCGTCCCATCCCGTCCTGTCCTGTCCTGTCCTGTCCTGTCCTGTCCTGTCCTGTCCTGTCCTGTCCTGTCCTGTCCTGTCCCGTCCTGTCCCGTTCTGTCCCGTTCTGTCCCATCCTGTCCCGCCCTGTCTCGTCCCGTCCGGTCCCGTCCGGTCCCGTCCGGTCCCGTCCGGTCCCGTCCGGTCCCGTCCGGTCCCGTCCGGTCCCGTCCCTTCCCGTCCCATCCTGTCCTGTCCCGTCATGTCCATTCCAGTCCCGTCCCGTCCCTTCCCGTACTGTCCCGTCCCGTCTCATCCCGTCCCGTCCCGTTTCGTCCTGTCCCGTCCTGTCCCGTCCTGCCCCGTCCTGTCCCGTCCTGTCCCGTCCTGTCCCGTCCTGTCCCGTCCCGTCCTGTCCCGTCCTGTCCCATCCTGTCCCGTCCTGTCCCATCCTGTCCCGTCCCGTCCCGTCCCGTCCCGTCCCGTCCCGTCCCGTCCCGTCCCGTCCCGTCCCGTCCCGTCCCGTCCCGTCCCGTCCCGTCCCGTCCCGTCCCGTCCGTCCCGTCCGTCCCGTCCGTCCCGTCCGTCCCGTCCGTCCCGTCCGTCCCGTCCGTCCCGTCCGTCCCGTCCGTCCCGTCCGTCCCGCCCTGTCCTGTCCTATCCCGTCCTGTCCCGTCCTTTCCCGTTCTGTCCCGTGCTGTCACGTCCTGTCCTGTCCTGTCCTGTCCTGTCCTGTCCTGTCCTGTCCTGTCCTGTCCTGTCCTGTCCCGTTCTGTCCCGTCCTGTCCCGTCCTGTCCCGTCGTGTCCCGACCCGTCCAGTCCCGTCCGGTCCCGTCCGGTCCCGTCCGGTCCCGTCCGGTCCCGTCCGGTCCCGTCCGGTCCCGTCCGGTTCCGTCCTGTCCCGTCCCTTCCCGTCCCATTCTGTCATGTCCCGTCATGTCCATTCCCGTCCCGTCCCGTCCCTTCCCGTACTGTCCCGTCCCGTCCCATCCCGTTTCGTCCTGTCCCATCCTGTCCCGTCCTGTCCCGTCCTGTCCCGTCCTGTCCCGTGCTGTCCCGTCCTGTCCCGTCCTGTCCCGTCCTGTCCCGTCCTGTCCCGTCCTGTCCCGTCCTGTCCCGTCCTGTCCCGTCCTGTCCCGTCCTGTCCCGTCCTGTACCGTCCAGTTCCGTCCTGTCCCGTTCTGCCCGTCCTGTCCTGCCCTGTCCTGTCCTGTCCCGACCTGTCCCGTCCTGTCCCGTCCTGTCCCGTCCTGTCCCGTCCTGTCCCGTCCTGTCCCGTCCCGTCCCGTCCCGTCCCGTCCTGTCCTTTCCTGTCCCATCCTGTCCCGCCCTGTCCCGTCCTGTCCCGTCCTTTCTCATCCCGTCCCGTCCCAAGCCCTCATGTCCCGTCCCATCCCTCATGTCCCGTCCCAAGCCCTCCTGTCCCGTTTCATCCCTCCTGTCCCGTCCAGTCCCAAGCCTCCTCTCCCGTCCCATCCCCCATGTCCCGTCCCAAGCCCTCCTGTCCCGTTTCATCCCTCCTGTCTCGTCCCGTCCCAAGCCCTCCTGTCCCGTTTAATCCCTGCTGTCCCGTCCCATCCCAAGCCCTCCTGTCCCGTTTCATCCCTCCTGTCCCGTCCCGTCCCTTGCATCTCCACATCGTCTCATCCCGTCCAGTCACTTTGTCTACTTGTCCCGTTTTGGTCAAGAGCGACCCCGCCCTGATCCCGCGCCTCCGTCTCGCGGGCGAGGCGACCCGCGGAGGGAACAGGCTCTCGCCGCTACTACGGCGGCGTCAGCCGTCACGGTCAGACTCGGGGGGCGTGGTTGGCCGCAAGGCACCGGTCCCGGCCCACACCGCCAGCTACTTAAGCTGACACGGACCGTAGGTGAGCATCAGTTCGACACCGATCCCACTCCCGACAACATGAAACTGGTGAGTAACGCAGAGGCAGTGGTCAGCTGACCAATCCAGTTCGGTTTGGTGGCGACTGGTGGAGGTGCTTTCATAAGGCAGAATCATAACTACGATCAGTTATCTGGAAATGTTATACTGCTGTTGTTAATCTGTTGACTGTTATTCCTTGATGTTCCAGTTCATCGTTGCTGCCCTGGCCCTGGTGGCGGTCGCCGACAGGCCTTCCTACAGGCCTCGGCCTTCCTACGTTGCCCCGACCTACGCACCGGCCCCGACCTACGCTCCCAAACCGACCTACGCCCCGGCCCCGGTCTACCAGCACCAGCCCAGCTACGCCCCGGCCCCGGCCAACGGTCACGCCAGCTACAAGCAGATCGCTATCCTGGATCAGGAGGATGTCCACCCTGGAGATGGCACCTACAGCTCCAAGTTCTCCACTGAGAACGGCATCTACAGGTCAGTGCCATTTACTTGCAAATGTGCGCATTTGGTGTTGCCATTCAGTTGGTAAATTTGACGCTGAAGCCCATGTCCAACATTTCTCACCATAGCACACTATTGTATCACTTCATTCCAGAAATAATATAGAAATACGATGTTTTAGTATACCGATGAATTGGATAACAAAACACATATCCAGACTGCTATTTTTAGCCTGAATAACTGAAAGAATGATTGTTTCTAATGCCCCTTTGTATTGCGGCGAATTCCCTATTCAAGTCAGATAAGATGTGTTTAAGCTTTGGACAGGGAGACGGGAATGCATGGGGACTTTATTTTACCGGCAATGAAGTTACTAATCTGTTAATTACCGTATGGAAACATGACATTATTCCTAGTTTCCATTTGTATACCTTTTCCGAACCCAAATGCGACCAGACCTCTTCTTTCCAATGCAAAATTGATGTTGGCATGCGAAAGAGCTCAATAACAAAATAATGACAGTCCAAATTGCCATAGATAAAATAACAATCAGCTCTAGTTTTTTTCCCTCGTCAAGTATCAGTGCTGACATCTGTTCACATGACAATGTATAGTACGATCGACCTCTCACCTAACCACCATCTGTGTGCAGGTCTGAGACCGGCGTGCCCGTGCCCGGCTACGGCAAGAGCGCGTACGGAGAGTCGGAGGACAACTACCGCCAGGAGGGCTCTTGGAGCTACACCAACGGATATGGCGAGGAGGTCAAGGTCGCCTTTGTCGCCGACGAGAACGGCTACCAGCCGTCCAGTGACATCCTGCCGACCCCGGTGCCCACCCAGTACCCGACCCCCGAGGTTGACCCCAGCTACGTCGAGCCTCAGTCCGCCTACGGCAAGCCCGCCTACACGCCCGCCTACAACTAAGTCATTCATACTCCACTTGTAAAATGAGTAACATGCTGTGATTACTCAATCGAAACTTGTCTATTTATTAATTTATTTGAACATGATCGTGTTTTGTGACGTATGCAAAATATAAACTTTGACAGAATACGCTGCATTTGGAGCTGTTTTTCCTTCTCTAAAACAAGTGCATTGGATTGCGACGTTCAAAATAGGTGAACGGGACTGTTGAAGGCATCACAGGTTTATGGAACGACGGGATCGAGGTGGTTAGTGAGGCAGTATTTGTCTCCTTATCTAAATGCTTCGCACATTTTACTGGCGGAACAACACTCACGATTGGTTGGTAGGAACAGAACCCAAGTATAATATCTGTTCGGTCATAGGCCATGATTATAAACACAGAAAGGAAACGGCATGGGAACAACTGAAATAAAGATAGATAAATGAACATGAATGCAAGATGATTCTTATCGTTTGATGTATGAAACCTGCATTTTAGAGCTTGGCACAAGTACGTTGTTTTGAAAAGTTCCGACGATCTATTCCTTAACTATTCAACTTTTACATGCGATTTTTGGCTAAAAAATATGTCCCTCAGAATTTTATAATATGTTAGTAAGAATATAATATTGGGATAAAATTGCGGTTTGGTGGTAATAAGCAAGCTAGGTATTAATAGGTCAGTTGTCATTGTGAAAGACAGAAAGCAATCAGCATGGGAATAACTGAAATAAAGATAGATAAATGAATATGAATGCCTGATGATTCTTATCGTTTGATGTATTCAACCTGCATTTTAGAACTTGACACAAGTACGTAACTATGTCACAAACAAATATATGATAGTGACGTAATTTAGAAATATCTATCGTAAACCTAACCATGAAATCTTCACTGGGTAGTGTATTTGCAAACGTTGCTCACACATTTGAGCGATGGTGTAAGGTGTAAAATGTAGTACTTTCAGGATTTCAAGGTGCAAATGAGAACACTTCACCACAAGAGCTACAAAATTGTTCCAAAATACCAACCTGAAGAGGTGACATTTGTGCCTACATGAGTAGGATTTTGCGACACATATTGAATGAAAATATCGCCGAGAGAAAGAAAGAAGTGCGTTTTCATTGGCAAATCTAGCCATCAAGTTGTGTAGGCCCGGTTCTCGGAAAGAAAGACAACTGCGGTCCTATGGAATTAAGCCATCTCACTAAATAGTACTCCTTGGCCCTGGTTTAATAAAAACACACAATTTCTTCTTTAGCACGCATATGCATGCTTGTGCAATTATTTATTAGACGCTTCACTGTATTGGGGGGAGGGGGCTAATTTATATTGCTTTCATTTATATTAATGAATTGAGAGAGACATTTGATCCTGTCGCCCCCCCCCCCCCCCCCCCCACCCACCACCCAACCCCAACCCCACCCGAGGCCCAACAGCCCTTTTCTTGGTTTCAGCAGATTTGTTTCCACAAACGAAACGTCTATTTTTCACCACTACAAACATGCATACTTTAAAACACACATTCAGTACATCATAGGCGGCCCCCTCCCGCTCCGCCTCGCGTTTTACCACAGCTCATCTTCGCGAAGCAGCGCCCGTCTCGTCACCGGTCGGGCGTGCGAGCTGTCGAACAACTGAGTCGGCGCCCCGCACACCCCGCCCGGGAAAATGTGCCGAGGGCCAGTCCCGGGTTTGCCCGGATGGGTAAAGGGCGGGGACCTATCCTATCTTCGGTTCCAATTACAATCATTTCACAAATAGGCAGGCATCAATTAATTACAGTACATATTTTGTTTATTAAAAGGGTGGGCCTTAGAAAACCGTATAAGCATCCAAGGCATATCCCGGCCAGGCCAGACGTCATCTCAGACGGCCGAGGCTCGGGTTAAAGGGGCTACACTTTGGGAAATATACGTGGAATTATGAACAAGAGTGTCCTGATTACGTTTCTGGTATTCGTTTTTGCGAGAAAAAATACCAATTTGTCATAATTGGAAAAATATTGATATTGATACATATGACGTCACAATAATCTTGCATCACCAAAACTAATTGTGACGTCATACCAGCAAAACTCTATCCTTGAATGAGAATATGTAAGCAACACTAACAACCTCATTCGCTGGGTCGCGACTCGCGAGTATATTGGTCGCGATTGAAAATGTGTGAATGTTTACACTATGGCCTTGTATGAGTAGAATTGGAGTGTCCTTGCGTGAACACATACACCTGATGTTCATGTGGATAAATAAATGTGATATGCCCACCAACAAATGTGTTTATATGTGTTCACCGGTATATGGTGGATGTAAATAAATATTGCAGCTACCGGTACTAGCCACCAACCAAAAGGTGTGCCTTTTCAAGACGAGTGTGGACATTATTTTCAATTGGAAATCCCATGAAAATTGACAAAGTTATAGCCAATAATATTTCGAGCTAAGAGGCACTTCAACGTAAACAATATACAAACTTTGTCAAAATTGAATCATTATATTGCATGAAAACTGACCAGCCACCAATCAACAAATGCGGCCTATCACTAAGCATCTATTGGTAATTTTCAATTGGAAATCGGTTCACCATTGACAGAGTTAATTACTTAAGAATTCGAATTGGATCGGGTTTGGGTGAATGGGCTTGAACGGGATGGAGGCTGAAAATGTGTGCCATTAGGGGCTCTACGGTACACAGTTCCGCAATGTTTGTATTTGAGACTCCAGAATTGTCCGAAACGCTTGTAATGCCAAATGGCAGGGTAAAGGTTTTCTCTATAGCTCAATAATGACGTTATAAACCCAAATTTAAAAACCTAATTTGTATAAAGTTAAGTAACTTTTCGAGAGAAACAAAATATCACCATCGTTTTCAACATCACTTACTTCATATTTTCGACCACAACCAGCGTAAATTTTACAACTTTCAGACAGGTGAAACATTGGCTTCAATTGGAAAGGATGGGCGGGCATATAATCACAACAAGCGGAAGGCAAAATATATATTCCACGCCATTGCGTAAAAAAAGGCAATACGGGAAAATCCCGGAGTTTGATGTAAACCGAGAAGAACTTGCAAGTACCGGTCGTTAAAAGTATGGAACGCTTATCAAGTTTAACATGAAATATCTCTCGGAAGGAATTTTTATATGCAAGATACGATGAATTTACATCATATTTTGGCCTCGTCTGTCGATTTCAAGTGCTAACTCCATTATTGAAGGAAAATGTCATTATTTCCCTGGAGTGATTCCCAGGAATATATCATCGAAGCTTTTTAAAACATTTTAAAAAGATTTAAAAAAGTTTCGCCCAATAATCCATCGTGAAAATGGCTAGCATGTAATATTTTCCCAACAAGATTACCCGTTATGTAGCATATGCTCCACAGCCCATGTGCCAATAAGTGCTCCTTCTCAGTTATATTTGATGCAATGATCACAATCATACACGTACTGAAACATAACGGAATTTCTCTCCGTGCTAAAATTAAATGGGAACATAAATACCTATACCCTCTAGAACGCCATGCAATGGAACCTAAGACCTATTCCTTTGGTATTGTGACTTTTGGAAAACAAATAAACATCAACTGTCCCAAATAACACAATCTGACACCGCTACGGCATTCAAGTTTCCTTTGTGTTTCTTTATATCCCTTGATCTGTACGGGCCGCCATGGATGTTGAATGTTGTAAGCAAATCAAAACGCTAGATACTGGGTAGATCGGTCCGTCTAAAGTAGCAAAATGAGTGACGTCACAGGCATAAAGTAACGAAGACAATCTTTTGCAAAAGTATGACATTTTGTTGTTTGCAGCTCATGCAATTTAAACATCATTTCGAAGGCAATAAGCATCCCATCGCATGCCCTCTTGTCCCGTCGCTTCCCTCGCATTTCCGCCTCGTCCCGTCCCGTCCCGTCCCGTCCCGTCCCGTCCCGTCCCGTCCCGTCCCGTCCCGTCCCGTCCCGTCCCGTCCCGTCCCGTCCCGTCCCGTCCCGTCCCGTCCCAGCCCGTCCCGTCCCGTCCCGTCCCGTCCCGTCCCGTCCCGTCCCGTCCCGTCCCGTCCCGTCCCGTCCCGTCCCGTCCTGTCCTGTCCTGTCCTGTGCCATCCTGTGCCATCCTGTCCCGTCCCGTCCCGTCCCGTCCCGTCCCGTCGCGTCCCGTCCCGTCCCGTCCCGTCCCGTCCCGTCCCGTCCCGTCCCGTCCCGTCCCGTCCCGTCCCGTCCCGTCCCGTCCCATCCCATCCCATCCCGTCCCGTCCCGTCCCGTCCCGTCCCGTCCCGTCCCGTCCCGTCCCGTCCCGTCCCGTCCCGTCCCGTCCCGTCTCGTCTCGTCTCGTCTCGTCTCGTCTCGTCTCGTCTCGTCTCGTCTCGTCTCGTCTCGTCTCGTCTCGTCTCGTCTCGTCTCGTCTCGTCTCGTCTCGTCTCGTCTCGTCCGGTCCCGTCCTGTCCCGTCTTGTCCCGTCCTGTCCCGTCCTGTCCCGTCCTGTCCCGTCCTGTCCCGTCCTGTCCCGTCCTGTACCGTCCTGTACCGTCCTGTCCCGTCCTGTCCCGTCCTGTCCCGTCCTGTCCCGTCCTGTCCCGTCCTGTCCCGTCCTGTCCCGTCCTGTCCCGTCCTGTCCCGTCCTGTCCCGTCCTGTCCCGTCCTGTCCCGTCCTGTCCTGTCCGGTCCGGTCCCGTCCCGTCCCGTCCCGTCCCGCCCCGTCCCGTCCCGTCCGGTCCCGTCCCGTCCCGTCCCGTCCCGTCCCGTCCCGTCCCGTCCCGTCCCGCCCGTCCCGTCCCGTCCCGTCCCGTCCCGTCCCGTCCCGTCCCGTCCCGTCCCGTCCCGTCCCGTCCCGTCCCGTCCCGTCCCGTCCGATCCCGTCCCGTCCCGTCCCGTCTTGTCCCGTCCCGTCCCGTCCCGTCCCGTCCCGTCCCGTCCCGTTCCGTTCCGTCCCGTCCCGTCCCGTCCCGTCCCGTCCCGTCCGTCCCGTCCCGTCCCGTCCCGTCCCGTCCCGTCCGTCCCGTCCTGTCCTGTCCTGTCCTGTCCTGTCCTGTCCTGTCCTGTCCTGTCCTGTCCTGTCCTGTCCTGTCCTGTCCTGTCCTGTCCTGCCCTGTCCTGTCCTGTCCCGTCCCGTCCCGTCCCGTCCGGTCCTGTCCTGTCCTGTCCTGTCCCGTCCCGTCCCGTCCCGTCCCGTCCCGTCCCGTCCCGTCCCGTCCCGTCCCGTCCCGTCCCGTCCCGTCCCGTCCCGTCCGTCCCGTCCCGTCCGTTCGTCCCGTCCCGTCCGTCCCGTCCCGTCCCGTCCCGTCCCGTCCCGTCCCGTCCCGTCCCGTCCCGTCCCGTCCCGTCCCGTCCCGTCCCGTCCTGTCTCGTCCTGTCTCGTCCTGTCTCGTCCTGTCTCGTCCTGTCTCGTCCTGTCTCGTCCTGTCTCGTCCTGTCTCGTCCTGTCTCGTCCTGTCCCGTCCTGTCCCGTCCTGTCCCGTTCTGTCCCGTGCTGTCACGTCCCGTCCCGTCCCGTCCTGTCATGTCATGTCATGTCATGTCATGTCCTGTCCTGTCCTGTCCTGTCATGTCCTGTCCAGTCCTGTCCCGTCCTGTCCCGTCCTGTCCCATCCTGTCCCGTCCTGTCCCGTCCTGTCCCGTCCTGTCCCGTCCTGTTCCGTCCTGTCCCGTTCTGCCCGTCCTGCCCTGTACTGTCCTGTCCCATCCTGTCCCGCCCTGTCCCGTCCTGTCCCGTCCCGTCCTGTCCCGTCCTGTCCTGTCCCGTCCTTTCTCATCCTGTCCCGTCCCAAGCCGTCCTGTCCCATCTCATCCCTCATGTTCCGTCCCAAGCCCTCCTGTCCCGTTTCATCCCTCCTGTCCCGTCCCGTCCCAAGCCCTCCTATCCCGTCCCATCCCCCATGTCCCGTCCCAAGCCCTCCTGTCCCGTTTCATCCCTCTTGTCCCGTCCCGTCCCAAGCCCTCCAGTCCCGTTTCATCCCTCCTGTCCCGTCCCGTCCCAAGCCCTCTTGTCCCGCTTCATCCCTCCTGTCCCGTCCCGTCCCTTGCATCTCCACATCGTCTCATCCCGTCCAGTCACTTTGTCTACTTGTCCCGTTTTGGTCAAGAGCGACCCCGCGCTGATCCCGCGCCTCCGTCTCACGGGCGAGGCGACCCGCGGAGGAAACAGGCTCTCGCCGCTACTACGGCGGCGTCAGCCGTCACGGTCAGACTCGGGGGGCGTGGTTGGCCGCAGGGCACCGGCCCCGGCCCATACCGCCAGCTACATAAGCTGACACCGACCGTAGGTGAGCATCAGTTCCACACCGATCCCACTCCCGACAACATGAAGCTGGTGAGTAACGCAGAGGCAGTGGTCAGCTGAGCAATCCAGTTCGGTTTGGTGGCGACTGGTGGAGGTGCTTTCATAAGGCACAATCGTAACTGCGATCAGTTATCTGGAAATGTTATACTGCTGATGTTAATCTGTTGACTGTTATTCCTTGATGTTCCAGTTCATCGTTGCTGCCTTGGCCCTGGTGGCGGTCGCCGACAGGCCTTCCTACAGGCCCCGGCCTGCCTACGTCGCCCCGACCTACGCCCCGGCCCCGACCTACGCTCCCAAACCGACCTACGCTCCGGCCCCGGTCTACCAGCACCAGCCCAGCTACGCCCCGGCCCCGGCCCACGGTCACGCCAGCTACAAGCAGATCGCTATCCTGGATCAGGAGGATGTCCACCCTGGAGATGGCACCTACAGTTCCAAGTTCTCCACTGAGAACGGCATCTACAGGTCAGTGCCATTTACTTAGAAATGTGCACATTTTCTGTTGCCATTCAGTTGGTAAATTTGACGCTGAAGCCCATGTCCAACATTTCTCACCATAGCACACTATTGTATCACTTCATTCCAAAAATAATATAGAAATACGATGTTTTAGTATACCGATCAATTGGATAACAAAACACATATCGAGACATCTATTTTTAGCCTGAATAACTGAAAGAATGATTGTTTCTAATGCGCCTTTGTATTGCGTCGAGTTCCCTATTCAAGTCAGATAAGATGTGTTTAAGCTTTGGACAGGGAGACAGGAATGCATGGGGACTCTATTCTACCGGCAATGAAGTTACTAATCTGTTAATTACCGTATGGAAACATGACATTATTCCTAGTTTCCATTTGTATACCTCTTCCGAACCCAAATGCGAGCAGACTTCTTTTTTCCAATCCAAAATTGATGTTGGCATGCGAAAGAGATCAATAACAAAATAATGACAGTCCAAATTGCCATAGATAAAATAACAATCAGCTCTAGTTTTTTCCCTCGTCAAGTATCAGTGCTGACATCTGTTCACATGACAATGTATAGTACGATCGACCTCTCACCCAACCACCATCTGTGTCCAGGTCTGAGACCGGCGTGCCCGTGCCCGGCTACGGCAAGAGCGCGTACGGAGAGTCGGAGGACAACTACCGCCAGGAGGGCTCTTGGAGCTACACCAACGGATATGGCGAGGAGGTCAAGGTCGCCTTTGTCGCCGACGAGAACGGCTACCAGCCGTCCAGTGACATCCTGCCGACCCCGGTGCCCACCCAGTACCCGACCCCCGAGGTTGACCCCAGCTACGTCGAGCCCCAGTCCGCCTACGGCAAGCCCGCCTACAAGCCCGCCTACAACTAAGTCATTCATACTCCACTTGTAAAATGAGTAACATGCTGAGATTACTCAATCGAAACTTGTCTATTTATTAATTTATTTGAACATGATCGTGTTTTGTGACGTATGCAAAATATAAACTTTGACAGAATACGCTGCATTTGGAGCTGTTTTTTTCCTTCTCTAAAACAAGTGCATTGGATTGCGACGTTCAAAGTAGGTGAACGGGACTGTTGAAGGCATCACAGGTTTATGTAACGACGGGATCGAGGTGGTTAGTGAGGCAGTATTTGTCTCCTTATCTAAATGCTTCACACATTTTACTGGCGGAACAACACTCACGATTGGTTGGTAGGAACAGAACCCAAGTATAATATCTGTTCGGTCATAGGCCATGATTATAAACACAGAAAGGAAACGGCATGGGAACAACTGAAATAAAGATAGATAAATGAACATGAATGCAAGATGATTCTTATCGTTTGATGTATGCAACCTGCATTTTAGAGCTTGACACAAGTACGTTGTTTTGAAAAGTTCCGACGATCTATTCCTTAACTATTCAACTTTTACATGTGATTTTTGGCTGAAAAATATGTCCCTCAGAATTTTATAATATGTTAGTAAGAATATAATATTGGGATAAAATTGCGGTTTGGTGGTAATAAGCAAGCTAGGTATTAATAGGTCAGTTGTCATTGTGAAAGACAGAAAGCAATCAGCATGGGAATAACTGAAATAAAGATAGATAAATGAAGATGAATGCCTGATCATTCTTATCGTTTGATGTATTCAACCTGCATTTTAGAACTTGACACAAGTACGTAACTATGTCACAAACAAATATATGATAGTGACGTAATTTAGAAATATCCACCGTAAACCTAACCATGAAATCTTCACTTGGTACTATATATGCGAACGTTGCTCACACATTTGAGCGATGGTGTAAGGTGTAAAATGTAGTACTTTCAGGATTTCAAGGTGCAAATGAGAACACTTCACCACAAGAGCTACAAAATTGTTCCAAAATACCAACCTGAAGAGGTGACATTTGTGCCTACATGAGTAGGATTTTGCGACACATATTGAATGAAAATATCGCCGAGAGAAAGAAAGAAGTGCGTTTTCATTGGCAAATCTAGCCATCAAGTTGTGTAGGCCAGGTTCTCGGAAAGAAAGACAACTGCGGTCCTATGGAATTAAGCCATCTCACTAAATAGTACTACTTGGCCCTGGTTTAATAAAAACACACAATTTCTTCTTTAGCACGCATATGCATGCTTGGGCAATTATTTATTAGACGCTTCACTGTATTGGGGGGAGGGGGCTAATTTATATTGCTTTCATTTATATTAATGAATTGAGAGAGACATTTGATCCTGTCGCCCCCCCCCCCCCCCCCCCCACCCACCACCCAACCCCAACTTAACCCGAGGCCCCAAAGCCCTTTTCTTGGTTTCAGCAGATTTTTTTCCACAAACCAAACGTGTATTTTTCACCACTACAAACATGCATACATTAAAACACACATTCAGTACATCATAGGCGGCCCCCTCCCGCTCCGCCTCGCGTTTTACCACGGCTCATCTTCGCGAAGCAGCGCCCGCCTCGTCACCGGTCGGGCGTGCGAGCTGTCGACCAACTGAGTCGGCGCCCCGCACACCCCGCCCGGGAAAATGTGCCGAGGGCCAGTCCCGGGTTTGCCCGGATGGGTAAAGGGCGGGGACCTATCCTATCTTCGGTTCCAATTACAATCATTTCACAAATAGGCAGGCATCAATCAATTACAGTACATATTGTGTTTATTAAAAGGGTGGGCCTTACAAAACCGTATAGGCATCCAAGGCATATCCCGGCCAGGCCAGACGTCATCTCAGACGGCCGAGGCTCGGGTTAAAGGGGCTACACCTTGGGAAATATACGTGGAATTATGGACAAGAGTGTCCTGATTACGGTTCTGGTATTCGTTTTTGCGAGAAAAAAAGTACCAATTTGTCATAATTGGAAAAATATTGATATTGATACATATGACGTCACAATAATCTTGCGTCACCAAAACTAATTGTGCCGTCATACCAGCAAAACCCTTTCCTTAAATCAGAATATGTAAGCAACACTAACAACCTCATTCGCTGGGTCGCGACTCGCGAGTATATTGGTCGCGATTGAAAATGTGTGAATGTTTACACTATGGCCTTGTATGAGTAGAGTTGGAGTGTCCTTGCGTGAACACATACACCTGATGTTCATGTGGATAAATGTGATATGCCCACCCACAAATGTGTTTATATGTGTTCACCGGTATATGGTGGATGTAAATAAATATTGCAGCTACCGGTACTAGCCACCAACCAAAAGGTGTGCCTTTTCAAGACGAGTGTGGACATTATTTTCAATTGGAAATCCCATGAAAATTGACAAAGTTATAGCCAATAATATTTCGAGCTAAGCGGCACTTCAACGTAAACAATATACAAACTTTGTCAAAATTGAATCATTATATTGCATGAAAAATGACCAGCCACCAATCAACAAATGCGGCCTATCACTAAGCATCTATTGGTAATTTTCAATTGGAAATCGGTTCTTCACCATTGACAGAGTTAATTACTTAAGAATTCGAATTGGATCGAGTTTGGGTGAATGGGCTTGAACGGGATGGAGGCTGAAAATGTGTGCCATTAGGGGCTCTACGGTACACAGTTCCGCAATGTTTGTATTTGAGACTCCAGAATTGTCCGAAACGCTTGTAATGCCAAATGGCAGGGTAAAGGTTTTCTCTATAGCTCAATAATGACGTTATAAACCCAAATTTAAAAACCTAATTTGTATAAAGTTAAGTAACTTTTCGAGATAAACAAAATATCACCATCGTTTTCAACATCACTTACTTCATATTTTCGACCACAACCAGCGTAAATTTTACAACTTTCAGACAGGTGAAACATTGGCTTCAATTGGAAAGGATGGGCGGGCATATAATCACAACAAGCGGAAGGCAAAATATATATTCCACGCCATTGCGTAAAAAAAGGCAATACGGGAAAATCCCGGAGTTTGATGTAAACCGAGAAGAACTTGCAAGTACCGGTCGTTAAAAGTATGGAACGCTTATCAAGTTTAACATGAAATATCTCTCGGAAGGAATTTTTATATGCAAGATACGATGAATTTACATCATATTTTGGCCTCGTCTGTCGATTTCAAGTGCTAACTCCATTATTGAAGGAAAATGTCATTATTTCCCTGGAGTGATTCCCAGGAATATATCATCGAAGCTTTTTAAAACATTTTAAAAAGATTTAAAAAAGTTTCGCCCAATAATCCATCGTGAAAATGGCTAGCATGTAATATTTTCCCAACAAGATTACCCGTTATGTAGCATATGCTCCACAGCCCATGTGCCAATAAGTGCTCCTTCTCAGTTATATTTGATGCAATGATCACAATCATACACGTACTGAAACATAACGGAATTTCTCTCCGTGCTAAAATTAAATGGGAACATAAATACCTATACCCTCTAGAACGCCATGCAATGGAACCTAAGACCTATTCCTTTGGTATTGTGACTTTTGGAAAACAAATAAACATCAACTGTCCCAAATAACACAATGTGACACCGCTACGGCTTTCAAGTTTCCTTTGTGTTTCTTTATATCCCTTGATCTCTACCGGCCGCCATTGATGTTGAATGTTGTAAGCAAATCAAAACGCTAGATACTGGGTAGATCGGTCCGTCTAGAGTAGCAAAATGAATGACGTCACAGGCATAAAGTAACGAAGACAATCTTTTGCAAAAGTATGACATTTTGTTGTTTGCAGCTCATGCAATTTAAACATCATTTCGAAAGCAATCAGCATCCCATCGCATGCCCTCTTGTCCCGTCGCTTCCCTCGCATCTCCGTCCCGTCCCGTCCCGTCCCGTCCCGTCCCGTCCCGTCCCGTCCCGTCCCGTCCCGTCCCGTCCCGTCCCGTCCCGTCCCGTCCCGTTCCGATCCGTTCCGTTCCGTTCCGTTCCGTTCCGTTCCGTTCCGTTCCGTTCCGTTCCGTTCCGTTCCGTTCCGTTCCGTTCCGTTCCGTTCCGTTCCGTTCCGTTCCGTCCCGTCCCGTCCCGTCCCGCCCGTCCCGTCCCGTCCCGTCCCGTCCCGTCCCGTCCCGTCCCGTCCCGTCCCGTCCCGTCCCGTCCCGTCCCGTCCCGTCCCGTCCCGTCCCGTCCCGTCCCGTCCCGTCCCGTCCCGTCCCGTCCCGTCCCGTCCTGTCTCGTCCTGTCTCGTCCTGTCCCCTCCTGTTCCCTCCTGTCCCGTCCTGTCACGTCCTGCCCCGTCCCGTCCCGTCCCGTCCCGTCCCGTACTGTCTCATCCTGTGCCATCCGGTCCCGTCCCGTCCCGTCCCGTCCCGTCCCGTCCCGTCCCGTCCCGTCCCGTCCCGTCCCGTCCCGTCCCGTCCCGTCCCGTCCTGTCCCGTCCTGTCCCGTCCTGTGCCGTCCTGTGCCGTCCCGTCCCGTCCCGTCCCGTCCCGTCCCGTCCCGTCCCGTCCCGTCCCGTCCCGTCCCGTCCCGTCCCGTCCCGTCCCGTCCCGTCCCGTCCCGTCCCGTCCCGTCCCGTCCCGTCCCGTCCCGTCCCGTCCTGTGCCATCCTGTCCCGTCCCGTCCCGTCCCGTCCCGTCCCGTCCCGTCCCGTCCCGTCCCGTCCCGTCCCGTCCCGTCCCGTCCCGTCCCGTCCCGTCTCGTCTCGTCTCGTCTCGTCTCGTCTCGTCTCGTCTCGTCTCGTCTCGTCCCGTCCCGTCCCGTCCCGTCCCGTCCCGTCCCGTCCCGTCCCGTCCCGTCCCGTCCCGTCCCGTCCCGTCCCGTCCCGTCCCGTCTCGTCTCGTCTCGTCTCGTCTCGTCTCGTCTCGTCTCGTCTCGTCCCGTCCCGTCCCGTCCCGTCCCGTCCCGTCCCGTCCCGTCCCGTCCCGTCCCGTCCCGTCCCGTCCCGTCCCGTCCCGTCCCGTCCCGTCCCGTTCCGTTCCGTTCCGTTCCGTTCCGTTCCGTTTCGTCCCGTTCCGTCCCATCCCGTCCCGTCCTGTCTCGTCCTGTATCGTCCTGTCTCGTCCTGTCCCCTCCTGTCCCCTCCTGTCCCGTCCTGTCACGTCCTGCCCCGTCCTGTCCCGTTCTGTCCCGTCCTTTCCCGTCATGTCCCATACTGTCCCGTCCTGTCCCGTCCTGTCCCGTCCTGTCCCGTCCTGTCCCGTCCTGTCCCGTCCTGTCCCGTCCTGTCCCGTCCTGTCCCGTCCTGCCATGTCCTGTCCCGTCCTGTCCCGTCCTGTCCCGTCCTGTCCCGTCCTGTCCCGTCCTGTCCCGTCCTGTCCCGTCCTGTCCCGTCATGTCCCGTCCTGTACCGTGCTGTCACGTCCCGTCCCATCCCGTCCTGTCCTGTCCTGTCCTGTCCTGTCCTGTCCTGTCCTGTCCTGTCCTGTCCTGTCCTGTCCTGTCCTGTCCTGTCCTGTCCCGTCCTGTCCCGTTCTGTCCCGTTCTGTCCCATCCTGTCCCGCCCTGTCTCGTCCCGTCCGGTCCCGTCCGGTCCCGTCCGGTCCCGTCCGGTCCCGTCCGGTCCCGTCCGGTCCCGTCCGGTCCCGTCCGGTCCCGTCCGGTCCCGTCCGTTCCCGTCCGGTCCCGTCCCTTCCCGTCCCATCCTGTCCTGTCCCGTCATGTCCATTCCAGTCCCGTCCCGTCCCTTCCCGTACTGTCCCGTCCCGTCTCATCCCGTCCCGTCCCGTTTCGTCCTGTCCCGTCCTGTCCCGTCCTGCCCCGTCCTGTCCCGTCCTGTCCCGTCCTGTCCCGTCCTGTCCCGTCCCGTCCTGTCCCGTCCTGTCCCATCCTGTCCCGTCCTGTCCCATCCTGTCCCATCCTGTCCCGTCCCGTCCCGTCCCGTCCCGTCCCGTCCCGTCCCGTCCCGTCCCGTCCCGTCCCGTCCCGTCCCGTCCCGTCCCGTTCCGTTCCGTTCCGTTCCGTCCCGTCCCGTCCCGTCCGTCCCGTCCGTCCCGTCCGTCCCGTCCGTCCCGTCCGTCCCGTCCGTCCCGTCCGTCCCGTCCGTCCCGTCCGTCCCGCCCTGTCCTGTCCTATCCCGTCCTGTCCCGTCCTTTCCCGTTCTGTCCCGTGCTGTCACGTCCTGTCCTGTCCTGGCCTGTCCTGTCCTGTCCTGTCCTGTCCTGTCCTGTCCTGTCCTGTCCTGTCCTGTCCTGTCCTGTCCCGTTCTGTCCCGTCCTGTCCCGCCCTGTCCCGTCGTGTCCCGACCCGTCCAGTCCCGTCCGGTCCCATCCGGTCCCGTCCGGTCCCGTCCGGTCCCGTCCGGTTCCGTCCTGTCCCGTCCCTTCCCGTCCCATTCTGTCATGTCCCGTCATGTCCATTCCCGTCCCGTCCCGTCCCTTCCCGTACTGTCCCGTCCCGTCCCATCCCGTTTCGTCCTGTCCCATCCTGTCCCGTCTTGTCCCGTCCTGTCCCGTCCTGTCCCGTGCTGTCCCGTCCTGTCCCGTCCTGTCCCGTCCTGTCCCGTCCTGTCCCGTCCTGTCCCGTCCTGCCCCGTCCTGTCCCGTCCTGTCCCGTCCTGTACCGTCCAGTTCCGTCCTGTCCCGTTCTGCCCGTCCTGTCCTGCCCTGTCCTGTCCTGTCCCGACCTGTCCCGTGCTGTCCCGTCCTGTCCCGTCCTGTCCCGTCCTGTCCCGTCCTGTCCCGTCCTGTCCCGTCCCGTCCCGTCCCGTCCCGTCCCGTCCTGTCCTTTCCTGTCCCATCCTGTCCCGCCCTGTCCCGTCCTGTCCCGTCCTTTCTCATCCCGTCCCGTCCCAAGCCCTCATGTCCCGTCCCATCCCTCATGTCCCGTCCCAAGCCCTCCTGTCCCGTTTCATCCCTCCTGTCCCGTCCAGTCCCAAGCCTCCTCTCCAGTCCCATCCTCCATGTCCCGTCCCAAGCCCTCCTGTCCCGTTTCATCCCTCCTGTCTCGTCCCGTCCCAAGCCCTCCTGTCCCGTTTAATCCCTGCTGTCCCGTCCCATCCCAAGCCCTCCTGTCCCGTTTCATCCCTCCTGTCCCGTAGCGTCCCTTGCATCTCCACATCGTCTCATCCCGTCCAGTCACTTTGTCTACTTGTCCCGTTTTGGTCAAGAGCGACCCCGCCCTGATCCCGCGCCTCCGTCTCACGGGCGAGGCGACCCGCGGAGGGAACAGGCTCTCGCCGCTACTACGGCGGCTCAGCCGTCACGGTCAGACTCGGGGGGCGTGGTTGGCCGCAAGGCACCGGTCCCGGCCCACACCGCCAGCTACTTAAGCTGACACGGACTGTAGGTGAGCATCAGTTCGACACCGATCCCACTCCCGACAACATGAAACTGGTGAGTAACGCAGAGGCAGTGGATAGCTGAGCAATCCAGTTCGGTTTGGTGGCGACTGGTGGAGGTGCTTTCATAAGGCAGAATCATAACTACGATCAGTTATCTGGAAATGTTATACTGCTGTTGTTAATCTGTTGACTGTTATTCCTTGATGTTCCAGTTCATCGTTGCTGCCCTGGCCCTGGTGGCGGTCGCCGACAGGCCTTCCTACAGGCCTCGGCCTTTCTACGTTGCCCCGACCTACGCACCGGCCCCGACCTACGCTCCCAAACCGACCTACGCCCCGGCCCCGGTCTACCAGCACCAGCCCAGCTACGCCCCGGCCCCGGCCCACGGTCACGCCAGCTACAAGCAGATCGCTATCCTGGATCAGGAGGATGTCCACCCTGGAGATGGCACCTACAGCTCCAAGTTCTCCACTGAGAACGGCATCTACAGGTCAGTGCCATTTACTTGCAAATGTGCGCATTTGGTGTTGCCATTCAGTTGGTAAATTTGACGCTGAAGCCCATGTCCAACATTTCTCACCATAGCACACTATTGTATCACTTCATTCCAGAAATAATATAGAAATACGATGTTTTAGTATACCGATGAATTGGATAACAAAACACATATCCAGACAGCTATTTTTAGCCTGAATAACTGAAAGAATGATTGTTTCTAATGCCCCTTTGTATTGCGTCGAGTTCCCTATTCAAGTCAGATATGATGTGTTTAAGCTTTGGACAGGGAGACGGGAATGCATGGGGACTTTATTTTACCGGCAATGAAGTTACTAATCTGTTAATTACCGTATGGAAACATGACATTATTCCTAGTTTCCATTTGTATACCTTTTCCGAACCCAAATGCGAGCAGACCTCTTCTTTCCCATGCAAAATTGATGTTGGCATGCGAAAGAGCTCAATAACAAAATAATGACAGTCCAAATTGCCATAGATAAAATAACAATCAGCTCTAGTTTTTTTCCCTCGTCAAGTATCAGTGCTGACATCTGTTCACATGACAATGTATAGTACGATCGACCTCTCACCTAACCACCATCTGTGTGCAGGTCTGAGACCGGCGTGCCCGTGCCCGGCTACGGCAAGAGCGCGTACGGAGAGTCGGAGGACAACTACCGCCAGGAGGGCTCTTGGAGCTACACCAACGGATATGGCGAGGAGGTCAAGGTCGCCTTTGTCGCCGACGAGAACGGCTACCAGCCGTCCAGTGACATCCTGCCGACCCCGGTGCCCACCCAGTACCCGACCCCCGAGGTTGACCCCAGCTACGTCGAGCCTCAGTCCGCCTACGGCAAGCCCGCCTACAAGCCCGCCTACAACTAAGTCATTCATACTCCACTTGTAAAATGAGTAACATGCTGTGATTACTCAATCGAAACTTGTCTATTTATTAATTTATTTGAACATGATCGTGTTTTGTGACGTATGCAAAATATAAACTTTGACAGAATACGCTGCATTTGGAGCTGTTTTTCCTTCTCTAAAACAAGTGCATTGGATTGCGACGTTCAAAATAGGTGAACGGGACTGTTGAAGGCATCACAGGTTTATGGAACGACGGGATCGAGGTGGTTAGTGAGGCAGTATTTGTCTCCTTATCTAGATGCTTCGCACATTTTACTGGCGGAACAACACTCACGATTGGTTGGTAGGAAAAGAACCCAAGTATAATATCTGTTCGGTCATAGGCCATGATTATAAACACAGAAAGGAAACGGCATGGGAACAACTGAAATAAAGATAGATAAATGAACATGAATGCAAGATGATTCTTATCGTTTGATGTATGAAACCTGCATTTTAGAGCTTGGCACAAGTACGTTGTTTTGAAAAGTTCCGACGATCTATTCCTTAACTATTCAACTTTTACATGCGATTTTTGGCTAAAAAATATGTCCCTCAGAATTTTATAATATGTTAGTAAGAATATAATATTGGGATAAAATTGCGGTTTGGTGGTAATAAGCAAGCTAGGTATTAATAGGTCAGTTGTCATTGTGAAAGACAGAAAGCAATCAGCATGGGAATAACTGAAATAAAGATAGATAAATGAATATGAATGCCTGATGATTCTTATCGTTTGATGTATTCAACCTGCATTTTAGAACTTGACACAAGTACGTAACTATGTCACAAACAAATATATGATAGTGACGTAATTTAGAAATATCTATCGTAAACCTAACCATGAAATCTTCACTGGGTAGTGTATTTGCAAACGTTGCTCACACATTTGAGCGATGGTGTAAGGTGTAAAATGTAGTACTTTCAGGATTTCAAGGTGCAAATGAGAACACTTCACCACAAGAGCTACAAAATTGTTCCAAAATACCAACCTGAAGAGGTGACATTTGTGCCTACATGAGTAGGATTTTGCGACACATATTGAATGAAAATATCGCCGAGAGAAAGAAAGAAGTGCGTTTTCATTGGCAAATCTAGCCATCAAGTTGTGTAGGCCCGGTTCTCGGAAAGAAAGACAACTGGAATTAAGCCATCTCACTAAATAGTACTCCTTGGCCCTGGTTTAATAAAAACACACAATTTCTTCTTTAGCACGCATATGCATGCTTGTGCAATTATTTATTAGACGCTTCACTGTATTGGGGGGAGGGGGCTAATTTATATTGCTTTCATTTATATTAATGAATTGAGAGAGACATTTGATCCTGTCGCCCCCCCCCCCCCCCACCCACCACCCAACCCCAACCCCACCCGAGGCCCAACAGCCCTTTTCTTGGTTTCAGCAGATTTTTTTCCACAAACGAAACGTGTATTTTTCACCACTACAAACATGCATACTTTAAAACACACATTCAGTACATCATAAACGGCCCCCTCCCGCTCCGCCTCGCGTTTTACCACAGCTCATCTTCGCGAAGCAGCGCCCGTCTCGTCACCGGTCGGGCGTGCGAGCTGTCGAACAACTGAGTCGGCGCCCCGCACACCCCGCCCGGGAAAATGTGCCGAGGGCCAGTCCCGGGTTTGCCCGGATGGGTAAAGGGCGGGGACCTATCCTATCTTCGGTTCCAATTACAATCATTTCACAAATAGGCAGGCATCAATCAATTACAGTACATATTTTGTTTATTAAAAGGGTGGGCCTTACAAAACCGTATAAGCATCCAAGGCATATCCCGGCCAGGCCAGACGTCATCTCAGACGGCCGAGGCTCGGGTTAAAGGGGCTACACCTTGGGAAATATACGTGGAATTATGGACAAGAGTGTCCTGATTACGGTTCTGGTATTCGTTTTTGCGAGAAAAAGTACCAATTTGTCATAATTGGAAAAATATTGATATTGATACATATGACGTCACAATAATCTTGCATCACCAAAACTAATTGTGACGTCATAACAGCAAAACTCTATCCTTGAATGAGAATATGTAAGCAACACTAACAACCTCATTCGCTGGGTCGCAACTCGCGAGTATATTGGTCGCGATTGAAAATGTGTGAATGTTTACACTATGGCCTTGTATGAGTAGAATTGGAGTGTCCTTGCGTGAACACATACACCTGATGTTCATGTGGATAAATAAATGTGATATGCCCACCAACAAATGTGTTTATATGTGTTCACCGGTATATGGTGGATGTAAATAAATATTGCAGCTACCGGTACTAGCCACCAACCAAAAGGTGTGCCTTTTCAAGACGAGTGTGGACATTATTTTCAATTGGAAATCCCATGAAAATTGACAAAGTTATAGCCAATAATATTTCGAGCTAAGAGGCACTTCAACGTAAACAATATACAAACTTTGTCAAAATTGAATCATTATATTGCATGAAAACTGACCAGCCACCAATCAACAAATGCGGCCTATCACTAAGCATCTATTGGTAATTTTCAATTGGAAATCGGTTCACCATTGACAGAGTTAATTACTTAAGAATTCGAATTGGATCGAGTTTGGGTGAATGGGCTTGAACGGGATGGAGGCTGAAAATGTGTGCCATTAGGGGCTCTACGGTACACAGTTCCGCAATGTTTGTATTTGAGACTCCAGAATTGTCCGAAACGCTTGTAATGCCAAATGGCAGGGTAAAGGTTTTCTCTATAGCTCAATAATGACGTTATAAACCCAAATTTAAAAACCTAATTTGTATAAAGTTAAGTAACTTTTCGAGAGAAACAAAATATCACCATCGTTTTCAACATCACTTACTTCATATTTTCGACCACAACCAGCGTAAATTTTACAACTTTCAGACAGGTGAAACATTGGCTTCAATTGGAAAGGATGGGCGGGCATATAATCACAACAAGCGGAAGGCAAAATATATATTCCACGCCATTGCGTAAAAAAAGGCAATACGGGAAAATCCCGGAGTTTGATGTAAACCGAGAAGAACTTGCAAGTACCGGTCGTTAAAAGTATGGAACGCTTATCAAGTTTAACATGAAATATCTCTCGGAAGGAATTTTTATATGCAAGATACGATGAATTTACATCATATTTTGGCCTCGTCTGTCGATTTCAAGTGCTAACTCCATTATTGAAGGAAAATGTCATTATTTCCCTGGAGTGATTCCCAGGAATATATCATCGAAGCTTTTTAAAACATTTTAAAAAGATTTAAAAAAGTTTCGCCCAATAATCCATCGTGAAAATGGCTAGCATGTAATATTTTCCCAACAAGATTACCCGTTATGTAGCATATGCTCCACAGCCCATGTGCCAATAAGTGCTCCTTCTCAGTTATATTTGATGCAATGATCACAATCATACACGTACTGAAACATAACGGAATTTCTCTCCGTGCTAAAATTAAATGGGAACATAAATACCTATACCCTCTAGAACGCCATGCAATGGAACCTAAGACCTATTCCTTTGGTATTGTGACTTTTGGAAAACAAATAAACATCAACTGTCCCAAATAACACAATGTGACACCGCTACGGCTTTCAAGTTTCCTTTGTGTTTCTTTATATCCCTTGATCTGTACGGGCCGCCATGGATGTTGAATGTTGTAAGCAAATCAAAACGCTAGATACTGGGTAGATCGGTCCGTCTAAAGTAGCGAAATGAGTGACGTCACAGGCATAAAGTAACGAAGACAATCTTTTGCAAAAGTATGACATTTTGTTGTTTGCAGCTCATGCAATTTAAACATCATTTCGAAGGCAATAAGCATCCCATCGCATGCCCTCTTGTCCCGTCGCTTCCCTCGCATTTCCGCCTCGTCCCGTACCGTCCCGTCCCGTCCCGTCCCGTCCCGTCCCGTCCCGTCCCGTCCCGTCCCGTCCCGTCCCGTCCCGTCCCGTCCCGTCCCGTCCCGTCCCGTCCTGTCCTGTCCTGTCCCGTCCTGTCCCGTCCTGTGCCATCCTGTGCCATCCTGTCCCGTCCCGTCCCGTCCCGTCCCGTCCCGTCCCGTCCCGTCCCGTCCCGTCCCGTCCCGTCCCGTCCCGTCCCGTCCCGTCCCGTCCCGTCCCGTCCCATCCCATCCCATCCCATCCCATCCCATCCCATCCCGTCCCGTCCCGTCCCGTCCCGTCCCGTCCCGTCCCGTCCCGTCCCGTCCCGTCCCGTCCCGTCCCGTCCCGTCCCGTCCCGTCCCGTCCCGTCCCGTCTCGTCTCGTCTCGTCTCGTCTCGTCTCGTCTCGTCTCGTCTCGTCTCGTCTCGTCTCGTCTCGTCTCGTCTCGTCCGGTCCCGTCCTGTCCCGTCCTGTCCCGTCCTGTCCCGTCCTGTCCCGTCCTGTCCCGTCCTGTCCCGTCCTGTCCCGTCCTGTCCCGTCCTGTCCCGTCCTGTCCCGTCCTGTACCGTCCTGTACCGTCCTGTACCGTCCTGTCCCGTCCTGTCCCGTCCTGTCCCGTCCTGTCCCGTCCTGTCCCGTCCTGTCCCGTCCTGTCCCGTCCTGTCCCGTCCTGTCCCGTCCTGTCCTGTCCGGTCCCGTCCCGTCCCGTCCCGTCCCGCCCCGTCCCGTCCGGTCCCGTCCCGTCCCGTCCCGTCCCGCCCGTCCCGTCCCGTCCCGTCCCGTCCCGTCCCGTCCCGTCCCGTCCCGTCCCGTCCCGTCCCGCCCGTCCCGTCCCGTCCCGTCCCGTTCCGTCCCGTCCGATCCCGTCCCGTCCCGTCCCGTCTTGTCCCGTCCCGTCCCGTCCCGTCCCGTCCCGTCCCGTCCCGTCCCGTCCCGTCCCGTCCCGTCCCGTTCCGTTCCGTTCCGTCCCGTCCCGTCCCGTCCCGTCCCGTCCCGTCCCGTCCCGTCCCGTCCCGTCCCGTCCCGTCCCGTCCCGTCCTGTCGTGTCCTGTCCTGTCCTGTCCTGTCCTGTCCTGTCCTGTCCTGTCCTGTCCTGTCCTGTCCTGTCCTGTCCTGTCCTGTCCTGTCCTGCCCTGTCCTGTCCTGTCCCGTCCCGTCCCGTCCCGTCCCGTCCGGTCCTGTCCTGTCCTGTCCTGTCCTGTCCCGTCCCGTCCCGTCCCGTCTCGTCCCGTCCCGTCCCGTCCCGTCCCGTCCCGTCCCGTCCCGTCCCGTCCCGTCCCGTCCCGTCCCGTCCGTTCCGGTCCCGTCCCGTCCCGTCCCGTCCCGTCCCGTCCCGTCCCGTCCCGTCCCGTCCCGTCCCGTCCCGTCCTGTCTCGTCCTGTCTCGTCCTGTCTCGTCCTGTCTCGTCCTGTCTCGTCCTGTCTCGTCCTGTCTCGTCCTGTCCCGTCCTGTCCCGTTCTGTCCCGTGCTGTCACGTCCCGTCCCGTCCCGTCCTGTCATGTCATGTCATGTCATGTTCTGTCCTGTCCTGTCCTGTCATGTCCTGTCCAGTCCTGTCCCGTCCTGTCCCGTCCTGTCCCATCCTGTCCCGTCCTGTCCCGTCCTGTCCCGTCCTGTCCCGTCCTGTTCCGTCCTGTCCCGTTCTGCCCGTCCTGCCCTGTCCTGTCCTGTCCCATCCTGTCCCGCCCTGTCCCGTCCTGTCCCGTCCCGTCCTGTCCCGTCCTGTCCTGTCCCGTCCTTTCTCATCCTGTCCCGTCCCAAGCCGTCCTGTCCCATCTCATCCCTCATGTTCCGTCCCAAGCCCTCCTGTCCCGTTTCATCCCTCCTGTCCCGTCCCGTCCCAAGCCCTCCTATCCCGTCCCATCCCCCATGTCCCGTCCCAAGCCCTCCTGTCACGTTTCATCCCTCTTGTCCCGTCCCGTCCCAAGCCCTCCAGTCCCGTTTCATCCCTCCTGTCCCGTCCCGTCCCAAGCCCTCTTGTCCCGCTTCATCCCTCCTGTCCCGTCCCGTCCCTTGCATCTCCACATCGTCTCATCCCGTCCAGTCACTTTGTCTACTTGTCCCGCTTTGGTCAAGAGCGACCCCGCGCTGATCCCGCGCCTCCGTCTCACGGGCGAGGCGACCCGCGGAGGGAACAGGCTCTCGCCGCTACTACGGCGGCGTCAGCCGTCACGGTCAGACTCGGGGGGCGTGGTTGGCCGCAGGGCACCGGCCCCGGCCCATACCGCCAGCTACTTAAGCTGACACCGACCGTAGGTGAGCATCAGTTCCACACCGATCCCACTCCCGACAACATGAAGCTGGTGAGTAACGCAGAGGCAGTGGTCAGCTGAGCAATCCAGTTCGGTTTGGTGGCGACTGGTGGAGGTGCTTTCATAAGGCACAATCGTAACTGCGATCAGTTATCTGGAAATGTTATACTGCTGATGTTAATCTGTTGACTGTTATTCCTTGATGTTCCAGTTCATCGTTGCTGCCTTGGCCCTGGTGGCGGTCGCCGACAGGCCTTCCTACAGGCCCCGGCCTGCCTACGTCGCCCCGACCTACGCCCCGGCCCCGACCTACGCTCCCAAACCGACCTACGCTCCGGCCCCGGTCTACCAGCACCAGCCCAGCTACGCCCCGGCCCCGGCCCACGGTCACGCCAGCTACAAGCAGATCGCTATCCTGGATCAGGAGGATGTCCACCCTGGAGATGGCACCTACAGTTCCAAGTTCTCCACTGAGAACGGCATCTACAGGTCAGTGCCATTTACTTGGAAATGTGCACATTTTCTGTTGCCATTCAGTTGGTAAATTTGACGCTGAAGCCCATGTCCAACATTTCTCACCATAGCACACTATTGTATCACTTCATTCCAAAAATAATATAGAAATACGATGTTTTAGTATACCGATCAATTGGATAACAAAACACATATCGAGACATCTATTTTTAGCCTGAATAACTGAAAGAATGATTGTTTCTAATGCCCCTTTGTATTGCGTCGAGTTCCCTATTCAAGTCAGATAAGATGTGTTTAAGCTTTGGACAGGGAGACAGGAATGCATGGGGACTCTATTCTACCGGCAATGAAGTTACTAATCTGTTAATTACCGTATGGAAACATGACATTATTCCTAGTTTCCATTTGTATACCTCTTCCGAACCCAAATGCGAGCAGACTTCTTTTTTCCAATCCAAAATTGATGTTGGCATGCGAAAGAGATCAATAACAAAATAATGACAGTCCAAATTGCCATAGATAAAATAACAATCAGCTCTAGTTTTTTCCCTCGTCAAGTATCAGTGCTGACATCTGTTCACATGACAATGTATAGTACGATCGACCTCTCACCCAACCACCATCTGTGTCCAGGTCTGAGACCGGCGTGCCCGTGCCCGGCTACGGCAAGAGCGCGTACGGAGAGTCGGAGGACAACTACCGCCAGGAGGGCTCTTGGAGCTACACCAACGGATATGGCGAGGAGGTCAAGGTCGCCTTTGTCGCCGACGAGAACGGCTACCAGCCGTCCAGTGACATCCTGCCGACCCCGGTGCCCACCCAGTACCCGACCCCCGAGGTTGACCCCAGCTACGTCGAGCCCCAGTCCGCCTACGGCAAGCCCGCCTACAAGCCCGCCTACAACTAAGTCATTCATACTCCACTTGTAAAATGAGTAACATGCTGAGATTACTCAATCGAAACTTGTCTATTTATTAATTTATTTGAACATGATCGTGTTTTGTGACGTATGCAAAATATAAACTTTGACAGAATACGCTGCATTTGGAGCTGTTTTTTTCCTTCTCTAAAACAAGTGCATTGGATTGCGACGTTCAAAGTAGGTGAACGGGACTGTTGAAGGCATCACAGGTTTATGTAACGACGGGATCGAGGTGGTTAGTGAGGCAGTATTTGTCTCCTTATCTAAATGCTTCACACATTTTACTGGCGGAACAACACTCACGATTGGTTGGTAGGAACAGAACCCAAGTATAATATCTGTTCGGTCATAGGCCATGATTATAAACACAGAAAGGAAACGGCATGGGAACAACTGAAATAAAGATAGATAAATGAACATGAATGCAAGATGATTCTTATCGTTTGATGTATGCAACCTGCATTTTAGAGCTTGACACAAGTACGTTGTTTTGAAAAGTTCCGACGATCTATTCCTTAACTATTCAACTTTTACATGTGATTTTTGGCTAAAAAATATGTCCCTCAGAATTTTATAATATGTTAGTAAGAATATAATATTGGGATAAAATTGCGGTTTGGTGGTAATAAGCAAGCTAGGTATTAATAGGTCAGTTGTCATTGTGAAAGACAGAAAGCAATCAGCATGGGAATAACTGAAATAAAGATAGATAAATGAAGATGAATGCCTGATCATTCTTATCGTTTGATGTATTCAACCTGCATTTTAGAACTTGACACAAGTACGTAACTATGTCACAAACAAATATATGATAGTGACGTAATTTAGAAATATCTACCGTAAACCTAACCATGAAATCTTCACTTGGTACTATATATGCGAACGTTGCTCACACATTTGAGCGATGGTGTAAGGTGTAAAATGTAGTACTTTCAGGATTTCAAGGTGCAAATGAGAACACTTCACCACAAGAGCTACAAAATTGTTCCAAAATACCAACCTGAAGAGGTGACATTTGTGCCTACATGAGTAGGATTTTGCGACACATATTGAATGAAAATATCGCCGAGAGAAAGAAAGAAGTGCGTTTTCATTGGCAAATCTAGCCATCAAGTTGTGTAGGCCCGGTTCTCGGAAAGAAAGACAACTGCGGTCCTATGGAATTAAGCCATCTCACTAAATAGTACTACTTGGCCCTGGTTTAATAAAAACACACAATTTCTTCTTTAGCACGCATATGCATGCTTGGGCAATTATTTATTAGACGCTTCACTGTATTGGGGGGGAGGGGGCTAATTTATATTGCTTTCATTTATATTAATGAATTGAGAGAGACATTTGATCCTGTCGCCCCCCCCCCCCCCCCCACCCACCACCCAACCCCAACTTAACCCGAGGCCCCAAAGCCCTTTTCTTGGTTTCAGCAGATTTTTTTCCACAAACGAAACGTGTATTTTTCACCACTACAAACATGCATACATTAAAACACACATTCAGTACATCATAGGCGGCCCCCTCCCGCTCCGCCTCGCGTTTTACCACGGCTCATCTTCGCGAAGCAGCGCCCGCCTCGTCACCGGTCGGGCGTGCGAGCTGTCGACCAACTGAGTCGGCGCCCCGCACACCCCGCCCGGGAAAATGTGCCGAGGGCCAGTCCCGGGTTTGCCCGGATGGGTAAAGGGCGGGGACCTATCCTATCTTCGGTTCCAATTACAATCATTTCACAAATAGGAAGGCATCAATCAATTACAGTACATATTGTGTTTATTAAAAGGGTGGGCCTTACAAAACCGTATAGGCATCCAAGGCATATCCCGGCCAGGCCAGACGTCATCTCAGACGGCCGAGGCTCGGGTTAAAGGGGCTACACCTTGGGAAATATACGTGGAATTATGGACAAGAGTGTCCTGATTACGGTTCTGGTATTCGTTTTTGCGAGAAAAAAAGTACCAATTTGTCATAATTGGAAAAATATTGATATTGATACATATGACGTCACAATAATCTTGCGTCACCAAAACTAATTGTGCCGTCATACCAGCAAAACCCTTTCCTTGAATCAGAATATGTAAGCAACACTAACAACCTCATTCGCTGGGTCGCGACTCGCGAGTATATTGGTCGCGATTGAAAATGTGTGAATGTTTACACTATGGCCTTGTATGAGTAGAGTTGGAGTGTCCTTGCGTGAACACATACACCTGATGTTCATGTGGATAAATGTGATATGCCCACCCACAAATGTGTTTATATGTGTTCACCGGTATATGGTGGATGTAAATAAATATTGCAGCTACCGGTACTAGCCACCAACCAAAAGGTGTGCCTTTTCAAGACGAGTGTGGACATTATTTTCAATTGGAAATCCCATGAAAATTGACAAAGTTATAGCCAATAATATTTCGAGCTAAGCGGCACTTCAACGTAAACAATATACAAACTTTGTCAAAATTGAATCATTATATTGCATGAAAACTGACCAGCCACCAATCAACAAATGCGGCCTATCACTAAGCATCTATTGGTAATTTTCAATTGGAAATCGGTTCACCATTGGCAGAGTTAATTACTTAAGAATTCGAATTGGATCGAGTTTGGGTGAATGGGCTTGAACGGGATGGAGGCTGAAAATGTGTGCCATTAGGGGCTCTACGGTACACAGTTCCGCAATGTTTGTATTTGAGACGCCAGAATTGTCCGAAACGCTTGTAATGCCAAATGGCAGGGTAAAGGTTTGCTCTATAGATCAATAATGACGTTATAACCCAAATTTAAAAACCTAATTTGTATAAAGTTAAGTGACTTTACGAGATAAACAAAATATCACCATCGTTTTCAACATCACTTACTTCATATTTTCGACCACAACCAGCGTAAATTTTACAACTTTCAGACAGGTGAAACATTGGCTTTAATTGGAAAGGATGGGCGGGCATATAATCACAACAAGCGGAAGGCAAAATATATATTCCACGCCATTGCGTAAAAAAAGCAATACGGGAAAAGCCCGGAGTTTGATGTAAACCGAAAAGAACTTGCAAGTACCGGTCGTGAAAAGTATGGAACGCTTATCAAGTTTAACATGAAATATCTCTCGGAAGGAATTTTTATATGCAAAATACGATGAATTTACATCATATTTTGGCCTCATCTGTCGATTTCAAGTGCTAACTCCATTATTGAAGGAAAATGTCATTATTTCCCTGGAGTGATTCCCAGGAATATATCATCGAAACTTTGTAAAACATTTTAAAAAGATTTAAAAAAGATTCGCCCAATAATCCTTCGTGAAAATGGCTAGCATGTAATATTTTCCCAACAAGATTACCCGTTATGTAGCATAGGCTCCACAGCCCATGTGCCAATAAGTGCTCCTTCTCAGTTATATTTGATGCAATGATCACAATCATACACGTACTGAAACATAACGGAATTTCTCTCCGTGCTAAAATTAAATGGGAACATAAATACCTATACCCTTTAGAACGCCATGCAATGGAACCTAAGACCTATTCCTTTGGTATTGTGACTTTTGGAAAACAAATAAACATCAACTGTCCCAAATAACACAATGTGACACCGCTACGGCTTTCAAGTTTCCTTTGTGTTTCTTTATATCCCTTGATCTGTACGGGCCGCCATGGATGTTGAATGTTGTAAGCAAATCAAAACGCTAGATACTGGGTAGATCGGTCCGTCTAAAGTAGCGAAATGAGTGACGTCACAGGCATAAAGTAACGAAGACAATCTTTTGCAAAAGTATGACATTTTGTTGTTTGCAGCTCATGCAATTTAAACATCATTTGGAAAGCAATAAGCATCCCATCGCATGCCCTCTTGTCCCGTCGCTTCCCTCGCATCTCCGCCTCGTCCCCGTCCCGCCCCGCTCGCCCCGCCCCGCCCCGTCCCGTCCCGTCCCGTCCCGTCCCGTCCCGTCCCGTCCCGTCCCGTCCCGTCCCGTCCCGTCCCGTCCCGTCCCGTCCCGTCCCGTCCCGTCCCCGTCCCGTCCCGTCCCGTCCCGTCCCGTCCCGTCCCGTCCCCGTCCCGTCCCGTACTGTCTCATCCTGTGCCATCCGGTCCCGCCCCGTCCCGTCCCGTCCCGTCCCGTCCCGTCCCGTCCCGTCCCGTCCCGACCCGTCCCGTCCCGTCCCGTCCCGTCCCGTCCCGTCCCGTTCCCGTCCCGTCCCGTCCCGTCCCGTCCCGTCCCGTCCCGTCCCGTCCCGTCCCGTCCCGTCCTGTCCCGTCCTGTCCCGCCCTGTCCCGCCTTGTCCCGTCCCGTCCCGTCCCGTCCCGTCCCGTCCCGTCCCGTCCCGTCCCGTCCCGTCCCGTCCCGTCCCGTCCCGTCCCGTCCCGTCCCGTCCCGTCCCGTCCCGTCGCGTCGCGTCGCGTCGCGTCCCGTCCCGTCCCGTCCCGTCCCGTCCCGTCCCGTCCCGTCCCGTCCCGTCCCGTCCCGTCCCGTCCCGTCCCGTCCCGTCCCGTCCCGTCCCGTCCCGTCCCGTCCTGTCCTGTCCTGTCCTGTCCCGTCCTGTCCCGTCCTGTGCAATCCAGTGCCATCCTGTCCCGTCCCGTCCCGTCCCGTCCCGTCCCGTCCCGTCCCGTCCCGTCCCGTCCCCGTCCCGTCCCATCCCGTCCCGTCCCGTCCCGTCCCGTCCCGTCCCGTCCCGTCCCGTCCCGTCTCGTCTCGTCTCGTCTCGTCTCGTCTCGTCTCGTCTCGTCTCGTCTCGTCTCGTCTCGTCTCGTCTCGTCTCGTCTCGTCTCGTCTCGTCTCGTCTCGTCTCGTCTCGTCTCGTCTCGTCTCGTCTCGTCTCGTCCGGTCCCGTCCTGTCCCCGTCTTGTCCCGTCCTGTCCCGTCCTGTCCCGTCCTGTCCCGTCCTGTACCGTCCCTGTACCGTCCTGTCCCCGTCCTGTCCCGTCCTGTCCCGTCCTGTCCCGTCCTGTCCCGTCCTGTCCCGTCCTGTCCCGTCCTGTCCCGTCCTGTCCTGTCCGGTCCCGTCCCGTCCCGTCCCGTCCCGTCCCGTCCCGTCCCGTCCCGCCCCGTCCCGTCCCGTCCCGTCCCGTCCCGTCCCGTCCCGTCCCGTCCCGTCCCGTCCCGTCCCGTCCCGTCCCGTCCCGTCCCGTCCCGTCCCGTCCCGTCCCGTCCCGTCCCGTCCCGTCCCGTCCCGTCCCGTCCCGTCCCGTCCCGTCCCGTCCCGTCCCGTCCGATCCCCGTCCCGTCCCGTCCCGTCTTGTCCCGTCCCGTCCCGTCCCGTCCCGTCCGTCCCGTCCCGTCCCGTCCCGTCCCGTCCCGTTCCGTTCCGTTCCGTTCCGTTCCGTTCCGTTCGTTCCGTTCCGTTCCGTCCCGTCCCGTCCCGTCCCGTCCCGTCCCGTCCCGTCCCGTCCCGTCCCGTCCCGTCCCGTCCCGTCCCGTCCTGTCCTGTCCTGTCCTGTCCCGTCCTGTCCCGTCCTGTGCCATCCTGTGCCATCCTGTCCCGTCCCGTGCCGTCCCGTCCCGTCCCGTCCCGTCCCGTCCCGTCCCGTCCCGTCCCGTCCCGTCCCGTCCCGTCCCGTCCCGTCCCGTCCCGTCCCGTCTCGTCTCGTCTCGTCTCGTCTCGTCTCGTCTCGTCTCGTCTCGTCTCGTCTCGTCTCGTCTCGTCTCGTCTCGTCTCGTCTCGTCTCGTCTCGTCTCGTCTCGTCTCGTCCGGTCCCGTCCTGTCCCGTCCTGTCCCGTCCCGTCCCGTCCTGTCCCGTCCCGTCCCGTCCCGTCCCGTCCTGTCCCGTCCCGTCCCGTCCGGTCCGGTCCGGTCCCGTCCCGTCCCGTCCCGTCCGCCCCGTCCCGTCCCGTCCCGTCCCGTCCCGTCCCGTCCCGTCCCGTCCCGTCCCGTCCCGTCCCGTCCCGTCCCGTCCCGTCCCGTCCCGTACCGTCCCGTCCCGTCCCCGTCCCGTCCCGTCCGTCCCGTCCCGTCCCGTCCCGTCCGTCCCGTCCCGTCCCGTCCCGTCCCGTTCCGTTCCGTTCCGTTCCGTCCCGTCCGATCCCGTCCCGTCCCGTCCCGTCTTGTCCCGTCCCGTCCCGTCCCGTCCCGTCCCGTCCCGTCCCGTCCCGTCCCGTCCGTCCCGTCCCGTCCCGTCCGTCCCGTCCCGTTCCGTTCCGTTCCGTCCGTCCCGTCCCGTCCCGTCCCGTCCCGTCCCGTCCCGTCCCGTCCCGTCCCGTCCCGTCCCGTCCCGTCCCGTCCCGTCCCGTCCCGTCCCGTCCCGTCCCGTCCCGTCCCGTCCCGTCCCGTCCCGCCCTGTCCCGTCCCGTCCCGTCCCGTCCCGTCCCGTCCCGTCCCGTCTCGTCTCGTCTCGTCTCGTCTCGTCTCGTCTCGTCTCGTCTCGTCTCGTCTCGTCTCGTCTCGTCTCGTCTCGTCTCGTATCGTCTCGTCTCGTCTCGTCTCGTCTCGTCCCGTCCCGTCCCGTCTCGTCCCGTCCTGTCCCGTCCTGTCCCGTCCTGTCCCGTCCTGTCCCGTCCTGTCCCGTCCTGTCCTGTCCCGTCCTGTCCCGTCCTCACCCGTCCTGTCCCGTCCCGTCCCGTCCCGTCCCGTCCCGTCCCGTCCCGTCCCGTCCCGTCCCGTCCCGTCCAGTCCCGTCCCGTCCCGTCCCGTCCCGTCCCGTCCCGTCCCGTCCCGTCCCGTCCCGTCCCGTCCCGTCCCGTCCCGTCCTGTCCTGTCCTGTCCTGTCCTGTCCTGTCCTGTCCTGCCCTGTCCTGTCCTGTCCTGTCCTGTCCTGTCCTGTCCTGTCCTGCCCTGTCCTGTCCTGTCCTGTCCTGCCCTGCCCTGCCCTGCCCTGTCCTGTCCTGTCCCGTCCCGCCCCGTCCGGTCCTGTCCTGTCCTGTCCTGTCCCGTCCCGTCCCGTACCGTCCCGTCCCGTCCCGTCCCGTCCCGTCCCGTCCCGTCCCGTCCCGTCCCGTCCCGTCCCGTCCCGTCCCGTCCCGTCCGTTCCGGTCCCGTCCCGTCCCGTCCCGTCCCGTCCCGTCCCGTCCCGTCCCGTCCCGTCCCGTCCCGTCCCGTCCCGTCCTGTCTCCTCCTGTCTCGTCCTGTCTCGTCCTGTCTCGTCCTGTCTCGTCCTGTCTCGTCCTGTCTCGCCCTGTCTCGTCCTGTCTCGTCCTGTCTCGTCCTGTCCCGTCCTGTCCCGTTCTGTCCCGTGCTGTCACGTCCCGTCCCGTCCCGTCCTGTCATGTCCTGTCCTGTCATGTCCTGTCCAGTCCTGTCCCGTCCCGTCCTGTCCCGTCCTGTCCCATCCTGTCCCGTCCTGTCCCGTCCTGTCCCGTCCTGTTCCGTCCTGTTCCGTCCTGTCCCGTTCTGCCCGTCCTGCCCTGTCCTGTCCTGTCCCATCCTGTCCCGCCCTGTCCCGTCCTGTCCCGTCCCGTCCTGTCCCGTCCTGTCCTGTCCCGTCCTTTCTCATCCTGTCCCGTCCCAAGCCGTCCTGTCCCATCTCATCCCTCATGTTCCGTCCCAAGCCCTCCTGTCCCGTTTCATCCCTCCTGTCCCGTCCCGTCCCAAGCCCTCCTATCCCGTCCCATCCCCCATGTCCCGTCCCAAGCCCTCCTGTCCCGTTTCATCCCTCTTGTCCCGTCCCGTCCCAAGCCCTCCAGTCCCGTTTCATCCCTCCTGTCCCGTCCCGTCCCAAGCCCTCTTGTCCCGCTTCATCCCTCCTGTCCCGTCCCGTCCCTTGCATCTCCACATCGTCTCATCCCGTCCAGTCACTTTGTCTACTTGTCCCGTTTTGGTCAAGAGCGACCCCGCGCTGATCCCGCGCCTCCGTCTCACGGGCGAGGCGACCCGCGGAGGGAACAGGCTCTCGCCGCTACTACGGCGGCGTCAGCCGTCACGGTCAGACTCGGGGGGGCGTGGTTGGCCGCAGGGCACCGGCCCCGGCCCATACCGCCAGCTACTTAAGCTGACACCGACCGTAGGTGAGCATCAGTTCCACACCGATCCCACTCCCGACAACATGAAGCTGGTGAGTAACGCAGAGGCAGTGGTCAGCTGAGCAATCCAGTTCGGTTTGGTGGCGACTGGTGGAGGTGCTTTCATAAGGCACAATCGTAACTGCGATCAGTTATCTGGAAATGTTATACTGCTGATGTTAATCTGTTGACTGTTATTCCTTGATGTTCCAGTTCATCGTTGCTGCCTTGGCCCTGGTGGCGGTCGCCGACAGGCCTTCCTACAGGCCCCGGCCTGCCTACGTCGCCCCGACCTACGCCCCGGCCCCGACCTACGCTCCCAAACCGACCTACGCTCCGGCCCCGGTCTACCAGCACCAGCCCAGCTACGCCCCGGCCCCGACCCACGGTCACTCCAGCTACAAGCAGATCGCTATCCTGGATCAGGAGGATGTCCACCCTGGAGATGGCACCTACAGCTCCAAGTTCTCCACTGAGAACGGCATCTACAGGTCAGTGCCATTTACTTGGAAATGTGCACATTTTCTGTTGCCATTCAGTTGGTAAATTTGACGCTGAAGCCCATGTCCAACATTTCTCACCATAGCACACTATTGTATCACTTCATTCCAAAAATAATATAGAAATACGATGTTTTAGTATACCGATCAATTGGATAACAAAACACATATCGAGACATCTATTTTTAGCCTGAATAACTGAAAGAATGATTGTTTCTAATGCCCCTTTGTATTGCGTCGAGTTCCCTATTCAAGTCAGATAAGATGTGTTTAAGCTTTGGACAGGGAGACAGGAATGCATGGGGACTTTATTTTACCGGCAATGAAGTTACTAATCTGTTAATTACCGTATGGAAACATGACATTATTCCTAGTTTCCATTTGTATACCTCTTCCGAACCCAAATGCGAGCAGACTTCTTTTTTCCAATCCAAAATTGATGTTGGCATGCGAAAGAGATCAATAACAAAATAATGACAGTCCAAATTGCCATAGATAAAATAACAATCAGCTCTAGTTTTTTCCCTCGTCAAGTATCACTGCTGACATCTGTTCACATGACAATGTATAGTACGATCGACCTCTCACCCAACCACCATCTGTGTCCAGGTCTGAGACCGGCGTGCCCGTGCCCGGCTACGGCAAGAGCGCGTACGGAGAGTCGGAGGACAACTACCGCCAGGAGGGCTCTTGGAGCTACACCAACGGATATGGCGAGGAGGTCAAGGTCGCCTTTGTCGCCGACGAGAACGGCTACCAGCCGTCCAGTGACATCCTGCCGACCCCGGTGCCCACCCAGTACCCGACCCCCGAGGTTGACCCCAGCTACGTCGAGCCCCAGTCCGCCTACGGCAAGCCCGCCTACAAGCCCGCCTACAACTAAGTCATTCATACTCCACTTGTAAAATGAGTAACATGCTGAGATTACTCAATCGAAACTTGTCTATTTATTAATTTATTTGAACATGATCGTGTTTTGTGACGTATGCAAAATATAAACTTTGACAGAATACGCTGCATTTGGAGCTGTTTTTTTCCTT
The DNA here is from genome assembly GCA_036785665.1 of Chirona hameri. Lineage (NCBI taxonomy): Eukaryota > Metazoa > Arthropoda > Thecostraca > Balanomorpha > Balanidae > Chirona > Chirona hameri. The sequence goes on along the minus strand of JAXIVJ010000012.1, from coordinate 160,374 downwards.
CTCTAAAACAAGTGCATTGGATTGCGACGTTCAAAGTAGGTGAACGGGACTGTTGAAGGCATCACAGGTTTATGTAACGACGGGATCGAGGTGGTTAGTGAGGCAGTATTTGTCTCCTTATCTAAATGCTTCACACATTTTACTGGCGGAACAACACTCACGATTGGTTGGTAGGAACAGAACCCAAGTATAATATCTGTTCGGTCATAGGCCATGATTATAAACACAGAAAGGAAACGGCATGGGAACAACTGAAATAAAGATAGATAAATGAACATGAATGCAAGATGATTCTTATCGTTTGATGTATGCAACCTGCATTTTAGAGCTTGACACAAGTACGTTGTTTTGAAAAGTTCCGACGATCTATTCCTTAACTATTCAACTTTTACATGTGATTTTTGGCTAAAAAATATGTCCCTCAGAATTTTATAATATGTTAGTAAGAATATAATATTGGGATAAAATTGCGGTTTGGTGGTAATAAGCAAGCTAGGTATTAATAGGTCAGTTGTCATTGTGAAAGACAGAAAGCAATCAGCATGGGAATAACTGAAATAAAGATAGATAAATGAAGATGAATGCCTGATGATTCTTATCGTTTGATGTATTCAACCTGCATTTTAGAACTTGACACAAGTACGTAACTATGTCACAAACAAATATATGATAGTGACGTAATTTAGAAATATCTACCGTAAACCTAACCATGAAATCTTCACTTGGTACTATATATGCGAACGTTGCTCACACATTTGAGCGATGGTGTAAGGTGTAAAATGTAGTACTTTCAGGATTTCAAGGCGCAAATGAGAACACTTCACCACAAGAGCTACAAAATTGTTCCAAAATACCAACCTGAAGAGGTGACATTTGTGCCTACATGAGTAGGATTTTGCGACACATATTGAATGAAAATATCGCCGAGAGAAAGAAAGAAGTGCGTTTTCATTGGCAAATCTAGCCATCAAGTTGTGTAGGCCCGGTTCTCGGAAAGAAAGACAACTGCGGTCCTATGGAATTAAGCCATCTCACTAAATAGTACTACTTGGCCCTGGTTTAATAAAAACACACAATTTCTTCTTTAGCACGCATATGCATGCTTGGGCAATTATTTATTAGACGCTTCACTGTATTGGGGGGGAGGGGGCTAATTTATATTGCTTTCATTTATATTAATGAATTGAGAGAGACATTTGATCCTGTCGCCCCCCCCCCCCCACCCACCACCCAACCCCAACTTAACCCGAGGCCCCACAGCCCTTTTCTTGGTTTCAGCAGATTTTTTTTCCACAAACCAAACGTGTATTTTTCACCACTACAAACATGCATACATTAAAACACACATTCAGTACATCATAGGCGGCCCCCTCCCGCTCCGCCTCGCGTTTTACCACGGCTCATCTTCGCGAAGCAGCGCCCGCCTCGTCACCGGTCGGGCGTGCGAGCTGTCGACCAACTGAGTCGGCGCCCCGCACACCCCGCCCGGGAAAATGTGCCGAGGGCCAGTCCCGGGTTTGCCCGGATGGGTAAAGGGCGGGGACCTATCCTATCTTCGGTTCCAATTACAATCATTTCACAAATAGGCAGGCATCAATCAATTACAGTACATATTGTGTTTATTAAAAGGGTGGGCCTTACAAAACCGTATAGGCATCCAAGGCATATCCCGGCCAGGCCAGACGTCATCTCAGACGGCCGAGGCTCGGGTTAAAGGGGCTACACCTTGGGAAATATACGTGGAATATTATGGACAAGAGTGTCCTGATTACGGTTCTGGTATTCGTTTTTGCGAGAAAAAAGTACCAATTTGTCATAATTGGAAAAATATTGATATTGATACATATGACGTCACAATAATCTTGCGTCACCAAAACTAATTGTGCCGTCATACCAGCAAAACCCTTTCCTTGAATCAGAATATGTAAGCAACACTAACAACCTCATTCGCTGGGTCGCGACTCGCGAGTATATTGGTCGCGATTGAAAATGTGTGAATGTTTACACTATGGCCTTGTATGAGTAGAGTTGGAGTGTCCTTGCGTGAACACATACACCTGATGTTCATGTGGATAAATGTGATATGCCCACTCACAAATGTGTTTATATGTGTTCACCGGTATATGGTGGATGTAAATAAATATTGCAGCTACCGGTACTAGCCACCAACCAAAAGGTGTGCCTTTTCAAGACGAGTGTGGACATTATTTTCAATTGGAAATCCCATGAAAATTGACAAAGTTATAGCCAATAATATTTCGAGCTAAGCGGCACTTCAACGTAAACAATATACAAACTTTGTCAAAATTGAATCATTATATTGCATGAAAACTGACCAGCCACCAATCAACAAATGCGGCCTATCACTAAGCATCTATTGGTAATTTTCAATTGGAAATCGGTTCACCATTGGCAGAGTTAATTACTTAAGAATTCGAATTGGATCGAGTTTGGGTGAATGGGCTTGAACGGGATGGAGGCTGAAAATGTGTGCCATTAGGGGCTCTACGGTACACAGTTCCGCAATGTTTGTATTTGAGACGCCAGAATTGTCCGAAACGCTTGTAATGCCAAATGGCAGGGTAAAGGTTTGCTCTATAGATCAATAATGACGTTATAACCCAAATTTAAAAACCTAATTTGTATAAAGTTAAGTGACTTTACGAGATAAACAAAATATCACCATCGTTTTCAACATCACTTACTTCATATTTTCGACCACAACCAGCGTAAATTTTACAACTTTCAGACAGGTGAAACATTGGCTTTAATTGGAAAGGATGGGCGGGCATATAATCACAACAAGCGGAATGCAAAATATATATTCCACGCCATTGCGTAAAAAAAGCAATACGGGAAAAGCCCGGAGTTTGATGTAAACCGAAAAGAACTTGCAAGTACCGGTCGTGAAAAGTATGGAACGCTTATCAAGTTTAACATGAAATATCTCTCGGAAGGAATTTTTATATGCAAAATACGATGAATTTACATCATATTTTGGCCTCATCTGTCGATTTCAAGTGCTAACTCCATTATTGAAGGAAAATGTCATTATTTCCCTGGAGTGATTCCCAGGAAGATATCATCGAAACTTTGTAAAACATTTTAAAAAGATTTAAAAAAGATTCGCCCAATAATCCTTCGTGAAAATGGCTAGCATGTAATATTTTCCCAACAAGATTACCCATTATGTAGCATAGGCTCCACAGCCCATGTGCCAATAAGTGCTCCTTCTCAGTTATATTTGATGCAATGATCACAATCATACACGTACTGAAACATAACGGAATTTCTCTCCGTGCTAAAATTAAATGGGAACATAAATACCTATACCCTTTAGAACGCCATGCAATGGAACCTAAGACCTATTCCTTTGGTATTGTGACTTTTGGAAAACAAATAAACATCAACTGTCCCAAATAACACAATGTGACACCGCTACGGCTTTCAAGTTTCCTTTGTGTTTCTTTATATCCCTTGATCTGTACGGGCCGCCATGGATGTTGAATGTTGTAAGCAAATCAAAACGCTAGATACTGGGTAGATCGGTCCGTCTAAAGTAGCGAAATGAGTGACGTCACAGGCATAAAGTAACGAAGACAATCTTTTGCAAAAGTATGACATTTTGTTGTTTGCAGCTCATGCAATTTAAACATCATTTGGAAAGCAATAAGCATCCCATCGCATGCCCTCTTGTCCCGTCGCCTCCCTCGCATCTCCGCCTCGTCCCGTCCCGCCCCGCTCGCCCCGCCCCGCCCCGTCCCGTCCCGTCCCGTCCCGTCCCGTCCCGTCCCGTCTCGTCCCGTCCCGTCCCGTCCCGTCCCGTCCCGTCCCGTCCCGTCCCGTCCCGTCCCGTCCCGTCCCGTCCCGTCCCGTCCCGTCCCGTCCCGTCCCGTCCCGTACTGTCTCATCCTGTGCCATCCGGTCCCGCCCCGTCCCGTCCCGTCCCGTCCCGTCCCGTCCCGTCCCGTCCCGTCCCGTCCCGTCCCGTCCCGTCCCGTCCCGTCCCGTCCCGTCCCGTCCCGTCCCGCCCCGTCCCGTCCTGTCCCACCCTGTCCCGCCCTGTCCCGTCCCGTCCCGTCCCGTCCCGTCCCGTCCCGTCCCGTCCCGTCACGTCCCGTCCCGTCCCGTCCTGTGCCGTCCCGTCCCGTCCCGTCCCGGCCCGGCCCGTCCCGTCCCGTCCCGTCCCGTCCCGTCCCGTCCCGTCCCGTCCCGTCCCGTCCCGTCCGTCTCGTCTCGTCTCGTCTCGTCTCGTCTCGTCTCGTCTCGTCTCGTCTCGTCTCGTCTCGTCTCGTCTCGTCTCGTCTCGTCTCGTCCCGTCCCGTCCCGTCCCGTCCCGTCCCGTCCCGTCCCGTCCCGTCCCGTCCCGTCCCGTCCCGTCCCGTCCCGTCCCGTCCCGTCCCGTCCCGTCCCGTCCCGTCCCGTCCTGTCCCGTCCGGTCCCGTCCGGTCCCGTCCGGTCCCGTCCGGTCCCGTCCGGTCACGTCCTGCCCCGTCCTGCCCCGTCCTGTCCCTTTCTGTCCCGTCCTTTCCCGTCCTGTCCCGTCCTGTCCTGTCCTGTCCCGTCCTGTCCCGTCCTGTCCCGTCCTCTCCCGTCCTGCCACGTCCTGTCCCGTCCTGTCCTGTCCTGTCCTGTCCTGTCCCGTCCTGTCCCATCCTGTCCCATCCTGTCCCGTCCTGTCCCGTCCTGTCCCATCCTGTCACGTCCTGTCCCGTCCTGTCCTGTTCTGTCCCGTCCTGTCCCGTCCTGTCCCGTCCTGTCCCGTCCTGTCCCGTCCTGTCCCGTCCTGTCCCGTTCTGTCCCGTCCTGCCCCGTCCTGTCCCGTCCTGTTCCGTCCTGTCCCGTTCTGCCCGTCCTGTCCTGCCCTGTCCTGTCCCATCCTGTCCCGCCCTGTCCCGCCCTGTCCCGTCCTGTCCCGTCCTGTCCTGTCCCGTCCTTTCTCATCTTGTCCCGTCCCAAGCCGTCCTGTCCCGTCCCATCCCTCATGTCCCGTCCCAAGCCCTCCTGTCCCGTTTCATTCCTCCTGTTCCGTCCCGTCCCAAGCCCTCCTCTCCCGTCCCATCCCCCATGTCCCGTCCCAAGCCCTCCTGTCCCGTTTCATCCCTGCTGTCCCGTCCCGTTCCAAGCCCTCCTGTCCCGTTTCATCCCTCCTGTCCCGTCCCGTCCCTTGCATCTCCACGTCGTCTCATCCCGTCCAGTCACTTTGTCTACTTGTCCCGTTTTGGTCAAGAGCGACCCCGCCCTGATCCCGCGCCTCCGTCTCACGGGCGAGGCGACCCGCGGAGGGAACAGGCTCTCGCCGCTACTACGGCGGCGTCAGCCGTCACGGTCAGACTCGGGGGCCTTGGTTGGCCGCAAGGCACCGGTCCCGGCCCACACCGCCAGCTACTTAAGCTGACACGGACCGTAGGTGAGCATCAGTTCGACACCGATCCCACTCCCGACAACATGAAACTGGTGAGTAACGCAGAGGCAGTGGTCAGCTGAGCAATCCAGTTCGGTTTGGTGGCGACTGGTGGAGGTGCTTTCATAAAGCACAATCATAACTGCGATCAGTTATCTGGAAATGTTATACTGCTGTTGTTAATCTGTTGACTGTTATTCCTTGATGTTCCAGTTCATCGTTGCTGCCCTGGCCCTGGTGGCGGTCGCCGACAGGCCTTCCTACAGGCCTCGGCCTTCCTACGTTGCCCCGACCTACGCCCCGGCCCCGACCTACGCTCCCAAACCGACCTACGCCCCGGCCCCGGTCTACCAGCACCAGCCCAGCTACGCCCCGGCCCCGGCCCACGGTCACGCCAGCTACAAGCAGATCGCTATCCTGGATCAGGAGGATGTCCACCCTGGAGATGGCACCTACAGCTCCAAGTTCTCCACTGAGAACGGCATCTACAGGTCAGTGCCATTTACTTGCAAATGTGCGCATTTGGTGTTGCCATTCAGTTGGTAAATTTGACGCTGAAGCCCATGTCCAACATTTCTCACCATAGCACACTATTGTATCACTTCATTCCAGAAATAATATAGAAATACGATGTTTTAGTATACCGATGAATTGGATAACAAAACACATATCGAGACTGCTATTTTTAGCCTGAATAACTGAAAGAATGATTGTTTCTAATGCCCCTTTGTATTGCGTCGAATTCCCTATTCAAGTCAGATAAGATGTGTTTAAGCTTTGGACAGGGAGACGGGAATGCATGGGGACTTTATTTTACCGGCAATGAAGTTACTAATCTGTTAATTACCGTATGGAAACATGACATTATTCCTAGTTTCCATTTGTATACCTTTTCCGAACCCAAATGCGAGCAGACCTCTTCTTTCCAATGCAAAATTGATGTTGGCATGCGAAAGAGCTCAATAACAAAATAATGACAGTCCAAATTGCCATAGATAAAATAACAATCAGCTCTAGTTTTTTCCCTCGTCAAGTATCAGTGCTGACATCTGTTCACATGACAATGTATAGTACGATCGACCTCTCACCTAACCCCCATCTGTGTGCAGGTCTGAGACCGGCGTGCCCGTGCCCGGCTACGGCAAGAGCGCGTACGGAGAGTCGGAGGACAACTACCGCCAGGAGGGCTCTTGGAGCTACACCAACGGATATGGCGAGGAGGTCAAGGTCGCCTTTGTCGCCGACGAGAACGGCTACCAGCCGTCCAGTGACATCCTGCCGACCCCGGTGCCCACCCAGTACCCGACCCCCGAGGTTGACCCCAGCTACGTCGAGCCCCAGTCCGCCTACGGCAAGCCCGCCTACAAGCCCGCCTACAACTAAGTCATTCATACTCCACTTGTAAAATGAGTAACATGCTGAGATTACTCAATCGAAACTTGTCTATTTATTAATTTATTTGAACATGATCGTGTTTTGTGACGTATGCAAAATATAAACTTTGACAGAATACGCTGCATTTGGAGCTGTTTTTCCTTCTCTAAAACAAGTGCATTGGATTGCGACGTTCAAAGTAGGTGAACGGGACTGTTGAAGGCATCACAGGTTTATGGAACGACGAGATCGAGGTGGTTAGTGAGGCAGTATTTGTCTCCTTATCTAAATGCTTCGCACATTTTACTGGCGGAACAACACTCACGATTGGTTGGTAGGAGCAGAACCCAAGTACAATATCTGTTCGGTCATAGGCCATGATTATAAACACCGAAAGGAAACAGCATGGGAACAACTGAAATAAAGATAGATAAATGAACATGAATGCAAGATGATTCTTATCGTTTGATGTATGCAACCTGCATTTTAGAGCTTGACACAAGTACGTTGTTTTGAAAAGTTCCGACGATCTATTCCTTAACTATTCAACTTTTACATGCGATTTTTGGCTAAAAAATATGTCCCTAAGAATTTTATGATATGTTAGTAAGAATATAATATTGGGATAAAATTGCGGTTTGGTGGTAATAAGCAAGCTAGGTATTAATAGGTCAGTTGTCATTGTGAAAGACAGAAAGCAATCAGCATGGGAATAACTGAAATAAAGATAGATAAATGAAGATGAATGCCTGATGATTCTTATCGTTTGATGTATTCAACCTGCATTTTAGAACTTGACACAAGTACGTAACTATGTCACAAACAAATATATGATAGTGACATAATTTAGAAATATCTACCGTAAACCTAACCATGAAATCTTCACTTGGTACTATATATGCGAACGTTGCTCACACATTTGAGCGATGGTGTAAGGTGTAAAATGTAGTACTTTCAGGATTTCAAGGTGCAAATGAGAACACTTCACCACAAGAGCTACAAAATTGTTCCAAAATACCAACCTGAAGAGGTGACATTTGTGCCTACATGAGTAGGATTTTGCGACACATATTGAATGAAAATATCGCCGAGAGAAAGAAAGAAGTGCGTTTTCATTGGCAAATCTAGCCATCAAGTTGTGTAGGCCCGGTTCTCGGAAAGAAAGACAACTGCGGTCCTATGGAATTAAGCCATCTCACTAAATAGTACTACTTGGCCCTGGTTTAATAAAAACACACAATTTCTTCTTTAGCACGCATATGCATGCTTGGGCAATTATTTATTAGACGCTTCACTGTATTGGGGGGGGAGGGGGCTAATTTATATTGCTTTCATTTATATTAATGAATTGAGAGAGACATTTGATCCTGTCGCCCCCCCCCCCCCCCCCCCCCCCCCCACCCACCACCCAACCCCAACTTAACCCGAGGCCCCACAGCCCTTTTCTTGGTTTCAGCAGATTTTTTTCCACAAACCAAACGTGTATTTTTCACCACTACAAACATGCATACATTAAAACACACATTCAGTACATCATAGGCGGCCCCCTCCCGCTCCGCCTCGCGTTTTACCACGGCTCATCTTCGCGAAGCAGCGCCCGCCTCGTCACCGGTCGGGCGTGCGAGCTGTCGACCAACTGAGTCGGCGCCCCGCACACCCCGCCCGGGAAAATGTGCCGAGGGCCAGTCCCGGGTTTGCCCGGATGGGTAAAGGGCGGGGACCTATCCTATCTTCGGTTCCAATTACAATCATTTCACAAATAGGCAGGCATCAATCAATTACAGTACATATTGTGTTTATTAAAAGGGTGGGCCTTACAAAACCGTATAAGCATCCAAGGCATATCCCGGACAGGCCAGACGTCATCTCAGACGGCCGAGGCTCGGGTTAAAGGGGCTACACCTTGGGAAATATACGTGGAATTATGGACAAGAGTGTCCTGATTACGGTTCTGGTATTCGTTTTTGCGAGAAAAAAGTACCAATTTGTCATAATTGGAAAAATATTGATATTGATACATATGACGTCACAATAATCTTGCATCACCAAAACTAATTGTGACGTCATACCAGCAAAACTCTATCCTTGAATGAGAATATGTAAGCAACACTAACAACCTCATTCGCTGGGTCGCAACTCGCGAGTATATTGGTCGCGATTGAAAATGTGTGAATGTTTACACTATGGCCTTGTATGAGTAGAATTGGAGTGTCCTTGCGTGAACACATACACCTGATGTTCATGTGGATAAATAAATGTGATATGCCCACCAACAAATGTGTTTATATGTGTTCACCGGTATATGGTGGATGTATAAAAATATTGCAGCTACCGGTACTAGCCACCAACCAAAAGGTGTGCCTTTTCAAGACGAGTGTGGACATTATTTTCAATTGGAAATCCCATGAAAAATAGCATAGTTATAGCCAATAATATTTCGAGCTAAGCGGCACTTCAACGTAAACAATATACAAACTTTGTCAAAATTGAATCATTATATTGCATGAAAACTGACCAGCCACCAATCAACAAATGCGGCCTATCACTAAGCATCTATTGGTAATTTTCAATTGGAAATCGGTTCACCATTGACAGAGTTAATTACTTAAGAATTCTAATTGGATCGAGTTTGGGTGAATGGGCTTGAACGGGATGGAGGCTGAAAATGTGTGCCATTAGGGGCTCTACGGTACACAGTTCCGCAATGTTTGTATTTGAGACTCCAGAATTGTCCGAAACGCTTGTAATGCCAAATGGCAGGGTAAAGGTTTTCTCTATAGCTCAATAATGACGTTATAAACCCAAATTTAAAAACCTAATTTGTATAAAGTTAAGTAACTTTTCGAGATAAACAAAATATCACCCTCGTTTTCAACATCACTTACTTCATATTTTCGACCACAACCAGCGTAAATTTTGCAACTTTCAGACAGGTGAAACCTTGGCTTTAATTGGAAAGGATGGGCGGGCATATAATCACAACAAGCGGAAGGCAAATATATATATATTCCACGCCATTGCGTAAAAAAAGGCAATACGGGAAAATCCCGGAGTTTGATGTAAACCGAGAAGAACTTGCAAGTACCGGTCGTTAAAAGTATGGAACGCTTATCAAGTTTAACATAAAACATCTCTCGGAAGGAATTTTTATATGCAAAATACGATGAATTTACATCATATTTTGGCCTCCTCTGTCGATGTCAAGTGCTAACTCCATTATTGAAGGAAAATTTAATTATTTCCCTGGAGTGATTCCCAGGAATATATCATCGAAGCTTTTTAAAACATTTTAAAAAGATTTAAAAAAGTTTCGCCCAATAATCCTTCGTGAAAATGGCTAGCATGTAATATTTTCCCAAAAAAGATTACCCGTTATGTAGCATATGCTCCACAGCCCATGTGCCAATAAGTGCTCCTTCTCAGTTATATTTGATGCAATGATCACAATCATACACGTACTGAAACATAACGGAATTTCTCCACGTGCTAAAATTAAATGGGAACATAAATACCTATACCCTCTAGAACGCCATGCAATGGAACCTAAGACCTATTCCTTTGGTATTGTGACTTTCGGAAAACAAATAAACATCAACTGTCCCAAATAACACAATGTGACACCGCTACGGCTTTCAAGTTTCCTTTGTGTTTCTTTATATCCCTTGATCTGTACGGGCCGCCATGGATGTTGAATGTTGTAAGCAAATCAAACCGCTAGATACTGGGTAGATCGGTCCGTCTAGAGTAGCGAAATGAGTGACGTCACAGGCATAAAGTAACGAAGACAATCTTTTGCAAAAGTATGACATTTTGTTGTTTGCAGCTCATGCAATTTAAACATCATTTCGAAGGCAATAAGCATCCCATCGCATGCCCTCTTGTCCCGTCGCTTCCCTCGCATTTCCGCCTCGTCCCGTCCCGTCCCGTCCCGTCCCGTCCCGTCCCGTCCCGTCCCGTCCCGTCCCGTCCCGTCCCGTCCCGTCCCGTCCCGTCCCGTCCCGTCCCGTCCCGTCCCGTCCCGTCCCGTCCCGTCCCGTCCTGTCCCGTCCTGTCCCGTCCTGTCCTGTCCCGTCCTGTCCCGTCCTGTGCCATCCTGTGCCATCCTGTCCCGTCCCGTCCCGTCCCGTCCCGTCCCGTCCCGTCCCGTCCCGTCCCGTCCCGTCCCGTCCCGTCCCGTCCCGTCCCGTCCCGTCCCGTCTCGTCTCGTCTCGTCTCGTCTCGTCTCGTCTCGTCTCGTCTCGTCTCGTCTCGTCTCGTCTCTTCTCGTCTCGTCTCGTCTCGTCTCGTCTCGTCTCGTCTCGTCTCGTCTCGTCTCGTCTCGTCTCGTCTCGTCTCGTCCCGTCTCGTCCCGTCCCGTCCTGTCCCGTCCTGTCCCGTCCTGTCCCGTCCTGTCCCGTCCTGTCCCGTCCTGTCCCGTCCTGTCCCGCCCTGTCCCGTCCTGACCCGTCCCGTCCTGTCCCGTCCCGTCCCGTCCCGTCCCGTCCCGTCCCGTCCCGTCCCGTCCCGTCCCGTCCCGTCCCGTCCCGTCCCGTCCCGTCCCGTCCCGTCCCGTCCCGTCTCGTCTCGTCTCGTCCCGTCCCGTCCCGTCCCGTCCCGTCCCGTCCCGTCCCGTCCCGTCCCGTCCCGTCCCGTTCCGTTCCGTTCCGTTCCGTTCCGTTCCGTTCCGTTCCGTTCCGTTCCGTTCCGTTCCGTTCCGTTCCGTTACGTTACGTTTCGTTTCGTTTCGTTCCGTTCCGTTCCGTTCCGTTCCGTTCCGTCCCGTCCCGTCCCGTCCCGCCCGTCCCGTCCCGTCCCGTCCCGTCCCGTCCCGTCCCGTCCCGTCCCGTCCCGTCCCGTCCTGTCTCGTCCTGTATCGTCCTGTCTCGTTCTGTCCCCTCCTGTCCCCTCCTGCCCCGTCCTGTCACGTCCTGCCCCGTCCTGTCCCGTTCTGTCCCGTCCTTTCCCGTCATGTCCCATACTGTCCCGTCCTTTACCGTCCTTTCTCGTCCTGTCCCGTCCTGTCCCATCCTGTCCCGCCCTGTCCCGCCCTGTCCCGTCCTGTCCCGTCCTGTCCCGTCCTGTCCCGTCCTGTCCCGTCTTGTCCCGTCCTGTCCCGTCCTGTCCCGTCCTGTCCCGTCCTGTCCCGTTCTGTCCCGTGCTGCCACGTCCCGTCCCGTCCCGTCCTGTCCTGTCCTGTCCTGTCCTGTCCTGTCCTGTCCTGTCCTGTCCTGTCCTGTCCTGTCCTGTCCTGTCCTGTCCTGCCCTGTCCTGTCCTGTCCTGTCCTGTCCCGTCCTGTCCCGTTATGTCCCGTTCTGTCCCATCCTGTCCCGCCCTGTCCCGTCCCGTCCAGTCCCGTCCGGTCCCGTCCGGTCCCGTCCGGTCCCGTCCGGTCCCGTCCGGTCCCGTCCTGTCCCGTCCGGTTCCGTCCTGTCCCGTCCCTTCCCGTCCCATCCTGTCCTGTCCCGTCATGTCCATTCCCGTCCCGTCCTGTCCCTTCCCGTACTGTCCCGTCCCGTCTCATCCCGTCCCATCCCGTTTCGTCCTGTCCCGTCCTGTCCCGTCCTGTCCCGTCCTGTCCCGTCCTGTCCCGTCCTGTCCCATCATGTCCCGTCCTGTCCCGTCCTGTCCCGTCTTGTCCCGTCCTGTCCCGTCCTGTCCTGTCCCGTCCCGTCCCGTCCCGTCCCGTCCCGTCCCGTCCCGTCCCGTCCCGTCCCGTCCCGTCCCGTCCCGTCCCATCCCATCCCATCCCATCCCATCCCATCCCATCCCATCCCATCCCATCCCGTCCCGTCCCGTCCCGTCCCGTCCCGTCCCGTCCCGTCCCGTCCCGTCCCGTCCCGTCCCGTCCCGTCCCGTCCCGTCCCGTCCCGTCCCGTCCCGCCCTGTCCCGTCCTATCCCGTCCTGTCCCGTCCTGTCCCGTCCTGTCCCGTCCTGTCCCGTTCTGTCCCGTGCTGTCACGTCCCGTCCCGTCCCGTCCTGTCCTGTCCTGTCCTGTCTTGTCCTGTCCTGTCCTGTCCTGTCCTGTCCTGTCCTGTCCTGTCCTGTCCTGTCCTGTCCTGTCCTCCTGCCCTGTCCTGTCCTGTCCTGTCCTGTCCCGTCCTGTCCCGTTCTGTCCCGTTCTGTCCCGTTCTGTCCCGTCCTGTCCCGCCCTGTCCCGTCCTGTCCCGACCCGTCCAGTCCCGTCCGGTTCCGTCCTGTCCCGTCCCTTCCCGTCCCATCCTGTCCTGTCCCGTCATGTATATTCCCGTCCCGTCCCGTCCCTTCCCGTACTGTCCCGTCCCGTCCTGTCCCGTCCCGTCCCGTCCCGTCCCATCCCGTCCCGTCCCGTCCCGTTTCGTCCTGTCCCGTCCTGTCCCGTCCTGCCCCGTCCTGTCCCGTCCTGTCCCGTCCTGTCCCGTCCTGTCCCGTCCTGTCCCGTCCTGTCCCGTCATGTCCCGTCCTGTCCCGTCCTGTCCCGTCCTGTCCCGTCCTGTCCCATCCTGTCCCATCCTGTCCCGTCCTGTCCCATCCTGTCCCGTCCTGTCCCGCCCTGTCCCGTACTGTCCCGTCCTGTCCCGTACTGTTTCGTCCTGTCCCGTCCTGTCCCGTCCTGTCCCGTCCTGTACCGTCCAGTTCCGTCCTGTCCCGTTCTGCCCGTCCTGTCCTGTCCTTTCCTATCCCATCCTGTCCCGCCCTGTCCCGTCCTGTCCCGTCCTGTCCTGTCCCGTCCTTTCTCATCCTGTCCCGTCCCAAGCCGTCCTGTCCCGTCCCATCCCTCATGTCCCGTCTCAAGCCCTCCTTTCCCGTTTCATCCCTCCTGTCCCGTCCAGTCCCAAGCCTCCTCTCCCGTCCCATCCCCCATGTCCCGTCCCAAGCCCTCCTGTCCCGTTTCATCCCTCCTGTCCCGTCCCGTCCCAAGCCCTCCTGTCCCGTCCCGTCCCAAGCCCTCCTCTCCCGTCCCATCCCCCATGTCCCGTCCCAAGCCCTCCTGTCCCGTTTCATCCCTCCTGTCCCGTCCCGTCCCAAGCCCTCCTGTCCCGTTTCATCCCTCCTGTCCCGTCCCGTCCCTTGCATCTCCACATCGTCCCATCCCGTCCAGTCACTTTGTCTACTTGTCCCGTTTTGGTCAAGAGCGACCCCGCCCTGATCCCGCGCCTCCGTCTCACGGGCGAGGCGACCCGCGGAGGGAACAGGCTCTCGCCGCTACTACGGCGGCGTCAGCCGTCACGGTCAGACTCGGGGGGCGTGGTTGGCCGCAGGGCACCGGCCCCGGCCCACACCGCCAGCTACTTAAGCTGACACCGACCGTAGGTGAGCATCAGTTCCACACCGATCCCACTCCCGCCAACATGAAACTGGTGAGTAACGCAGAGGCAGTGGTCAGCTGAGCAATCCAGTTCGGTTTGGTGGCGACTGGTGGAGGTGCTTTCATAAAGCACAATCATAACTGCGATCAGTTATCTGGAAATGTTATACTGCTGTTGTTAATCTGTTGACTGTTATTCCTTGATGTTCCAGTTCATCGTTGCTGCCCTGGCCCTGGTGGCGGTCGCCGACAGGCCTTCCTACAGGCCTCGGCCTTCCTACGTTGCCCCGACCTACGCCCCGGCCCCGACCTACGCTCCCAAACCGACCTACGCCCCGGCCCCGGTCTACCAGCACCAGCCCAGCTACGCCCCGGCCCCGGCCCACGGTCACGCCAGCTACAAGCAGATCGCTATCCTGGATCAGGAGGATGTCCACCCTGGAGATGGCACCTACAGCTCCAAGTTCTCCACTGAGAACGGCATCTACAGGTCAGTGCCATTTACTTGCAAATGTGCGCATTTGGTGTTGCCATTCAGTTGGTAAATTTGACGCTGAAGCCCATGTCCAACATTTCTCACCATAGCACACTATTGTATCACTTCATTCCAGAAATAATATAGAAATACGATGTTTTAGTATACCGATGAATTGGATAACAAAACACATATCGAGACTGCTATTTTTAGCCTGAATAACTGAAAGAATGATTGTTTCTAATGCCCCTTTGTATTGCGTCGAATTCCCTATTCAAGTCAGATAAGATGTGTTTAAGCTTTGGACAGGGAGACGGGAATGCATGGGGACTTTATTTTACCGGCAATGAAGTTACTAATCTGTTAATTACCGTATGGAAACATGACATTATTCCTAGTTTCCATTTGTATACCTTTTCCGAACCCAAATGCGAGCAGACCTCTTCTTTCCAATGCAAAATTGATGTTGGCATGCGAAAGAGCTCAATAACAAAATAATGACAGTCCAAATTGCCATAGATAAAATAACAATCAGCTCTAGTTTTTTCCCTCGTCAAGTATCAGTGCTGACATCTGTTCACATGACAATGTATAGTACGATCGACCTCTCACCTAACCCCCATCTGTGTGCAGGTCTGAGACCGGCGTGCCCGTGCCCGGCTACGGCAAGAGCGCGTACGGAGAGTCGGAGGACAACTACCGCCAGGAGGGCTCTTGGAGCTACACCAACGGATATGGCGAGGAGGTCAAGGTCGCCTTTGTCGCCGACGAGAACGGCTACCAGCCGTCCAGTGACATCCTGCCGACCCCGGTGCCCACCCAGTACCCGACCCCCGAGGTTGACCCCAGCTACGTCGAGCCCCAGTCCGCCTACGGCAAGCCCGCCTACAAGCCCGCCTACAACTAAGTCATTCATACTCCACTTGTAAAATGAGTAACATGCTGAGATTACTCAATCGAAACTTGTCTATTTATTAATTTATTTGAACATGATCGTGTTTTGTGACGTATGCAAAATATAAACTTTGACAGAATACGCTGCATTTGGAGCTGTTTTTCCTTCTCTAAAACAAGTGCATTGGATTGCGACGTTCAAAGTAGGTGAACGGGACTGTTGAAGGCATCACAGGTTTATGGAACGACGAGATCGAGGTGGTTAGTGAGGCAGTATTTGTCTCCTTATCTAAATGCTTCCCACATTTTACTGGCGGAACAACACTCACGATTGGTTGGTAGGAGCAGAACCCAAGTACAATATCTGTTCGGTCATAGGCCATGATTATAAACACCGAAAGGAAACAGCATGGGAACAACTGAAATAAAGATAGATAAATGAACATGAATGCAAGATGATTCTTATCGTTTGATGTATGCAACCTGCATTTTAGAGCTTGACACAAGTACGTTGTTTTGAAAAGTTCCGACGATCTATTCCTTAACTATTCAACTTTTACATGCGATTTTTGGCTAAAAAATATGTCCCTAAGAATTTTATGATATGTTAGTAAGAATATAATATTGGGATAAAATTGCGGTTTGGTGGTAATAAGCAAGCTAGGTATTAATAGGTCAGTTGTCATTGTGAAAGACAGAAAGCAATCAGCATGGGAATAACTGAAATAAAGATAGATAAATGAAGATGAATGCCTGATGATTCTTATCGTTTGATGTATTCAACCTGCATTTTAGAACTTGACACAAGTACGTAACTATGTCACAAACAAATATATGATAGTGACATAATTTAGAAATATCTACCGTAAACCTAACCATGAAATCTTCACTTGGTACTATATATGCGAACGTTGCTCACACATTTGAGCGATGGTGTAAGGTGTAAAATGTAGTACTTTCAGGATTTCAAGGTGCAAATGAGAACACTTCACCACAAGAGCTACAAAATTGTTCCAAAATACCAACCTGAAGAGGTGACATTTGTGCCTACATGAGTAGGATTTTGCGACACATATTGAATGAAAATATCGCCGAGAGAAAGAAAGAAGTGCGTTTTCATTGGCAAATCTAGCCATCAAGTTGTGTAGGCCCGGTTCTCGGAAAGAAAGACAACTGCGGTCCTATGGAATTAAGCCATCTCACTAAATAGTACTACTTGGCCCTGGTTTAATAAAAACACACAATTTCTTCTTTAGCACGCATATGCATGCTTGGGCAATTATTTATTAGACGCTTCACTGTATTGGGGGGGGAGGGGGCTAATTTATATTGCTTTCATTTATATTAATGAATTGAGAGAGACATTTGATCCTGTCGCCCCCCCCCCCCCCCCCACCCACCACCCAACCCCAACTTAACCCGAGGCCCCACAGCCCTTTTCTTGGTTTCAGCAGATTTTTTTCCACAAACCAAACGTGTATTTTTCACCACTACAAACATGCATACATTAAAACACACATTCAGTACATCATAGGCGGCCCCCTCCCGCTCCGCCTCGCGTTTTACCACGGCTCATCTTCGCGAAGCAGCGCCCGCCTCGTCACCGGTCGGGCGTGCGAGCTGTCGACCAACTGAGTCGGCGCCCCGCACACCCCGCCCGGGAAAATGTGCCGAGGGCCAGTCCCGGGTTTGCCCGGATGGGTAAAGGGCGGGGACCTATCCTAACTTCGGTTCCAATTACAATCATTTCACAAATAGGCAGGCATCAATCAATTACAGTACATATTGTGTTTATTAAAAGGGTGGGCCTTACAAAACCGTATAAGCATCCAAGGCATATCCCGGACAGGCCAGACGTCATCTCAGACGGCCGAGGCTCGGGTTAAAGGGGCTACACCTTGGGAAATATACGTGGAATTATGGACAAGAGTGTCCTGATTACGGTTCTGGTATTCGTTTTTGCGAGAAAAAAGTACCAATTTGTCATAATTGGAAAAATATTGATATTGATACATATGACGTCACAATAATCTTGCATCACCAAAACTAATTGTGACGTCATACCAGCAAAACTCTATCCTTGAATGAGAATATGTAAGCAACACTAACAACCTCATTCGCTGGGTCGCAACTCGCGAGTATATTGGTCGCGATTGAAAATGTGTGAATGTTTACACTATGGCCTTGTATGAGTAGAATTGGAGTGTCCTTGCGTGAACACATACACCTGATGTTCATGTGGATAAATAAATGTGATATGCCCACCAACAAATGTGTTTATATGTGTTCACCGGTATATGGTGGATGTAAATAAATATTGCAGCTACCGGTACTAGCCACCAACCAAAAGGTGTGCCTTTTCAAGACGAGTGTGGACATTATTTTCAATTGGAAATCCCATGAAAAATAGCATAGTTATAGCCAATAATATTTCGAGCTAAGCGGCACTTCAACGTAAACAATATACAAACTTTGTCAAAATTGAATCATTATATTGCATGAAAACTGACCAGCCACCAATCAACAAATGCGGCCTATCACTAAGCATCTATTGGTAATTTTCAATTGGAAATCGGTTCACCATTGACAGAGTTAATTACTTAAGAATTCTAATTGGATCGAGTTTGGGTGAATGGGCTTGAACGGGATGGAGGCTGAAAATGTGTGCCATTAGGGGCTCTACGGTACACAGTTCCGCAATGTTTGTATTTGAGACTCCAGAATTGTCCGAAACGCTTGTAATGCCAAATGGCAGGGTAAAGGTTTTCTCTATAGCTCAATAATGACGTTATAAACCCAAATTTAAAAACCTAATTTGTATAAAGTTAAGTAACTTTTCGAGATAAACAAAATATCACCCTCGTTTTCAACATCACTTACTTCATATTTTCGACCACAACCAGCGTAAATTTTGCAACTTTCAGACAGGTGAAACCTTGGCTTTAATTGGAAAGGATGGGCGGGCATATAATCACAACAAGCGGAAGGCAAATATATATATATTCCACGCCATTGCGTAAAAAAAGGCAATACGGGAAAATCCCGGAGTTTGATGTAAACCGAGAAGAACTTGCAAGTACCGGTCGTTAAAAGTATGGAACGCTTATCAAGTTTAACATAAAACATCTCTCGGAAGGAATTTTTATATGCAAAATACGATGAATTTACATCATATTTTGGCCTCCTCTGTCGATGTCAAGTGCTAACTCCATTATTGAAGGAAAATTTAATTATTTCCCTGGAGTGATTCCCAGGAATATATCATCGAAGCTTTTTAAAACATTTTAAAAAGATTTAAAAAAGTTTCGCCCAATAATCCTTCGTGAAAATGGCTAGCATGTAATATTTTCCCAAAAAAGATTACCCGTTATGTAGCATATGCTCCACAGCCCATGTGCCAATAAGTGCTCCTTCTCAGTTATATTTGATGCAATGATCACAATCATACACGTACTGAAACATAACGGAAT
The DNA here is from genome assembly GCA_036785665.1 of Chirona hameri. NCBI lineage: Eukaryota > Metazoa > Arthropoda > Thecostraca > Balanomorpha > Balanidae > Chirona > Chirona hameri. The sequence goes on along the minus strand of JAXIVJ010000012.1, from coordinate 141,491 downwards.
TTCTCCACGTGCTAAAATTAAATGGGAACATAAATACCTATACCCTCTAGAACGCCATGCAATGGAACCTAAGACCTATTCCTTTGGTATTGTGACTTTCGGAAAACAAATAAACATCAACTGTCCCAAATAACACAATGTGACACCGCTACGGCTTTCAAGTTTCCTTTGTGTTTCTTTATATCCCTTGATCTGTACGGGCCGCCATGGATGTTGAATGTTGTAAGCAAATCAAACCGCTAGATACTGGGTAGATCGGTCCGTCTAGAGTAGCGAAATGAGTGACGTCACAGGCATAAAGTAACGAAGACAATCTTTTGCAAAAGTATGACATTTTGTTGTTTGCAGCTCATGCAATTTAAACATCATTTCGAAGGCAATAAGCATCCCATCGCATGCCCTCTTGTCCCGTCGCTTCCCTCGCATTTCCGCCTCGTCCCGTCCCGTCCCGTCCCGTCCCGTCCCGTCCCGTCCCGTCCCGTCCCGTCCCGTCCCGTCCCGTCCCGTCCCGTCCCGTCCCGTCCCGTCCCGTCCCGTCCCGTCCCGTCCTGTCCCGTCCTGTCCCGTCCTGTCCTGTCCCGTCCTGTCCCGTCCTGTGCCATCCTGTGCCATCCTGTCCCGTCCCGTCCCGTCCCGTCCCGTCCCGTCCCGTCCCGTCCCGTCCCGTCCCGTCCCGTCCCGTCCCGTCCCGTCCCGTCCCGTCCCGTCCCGTCTCGTCTCGTCTCGTCTCGTCTCGTCTCGTCTCGTCTCGTCTCGTCTCGTCTCGTCTCGTCTCGTCTCGTCTCGTCTCGTCTCTTCTCGTCTCGTCTCGTCTCGTCTCGTCTCGTCTCGTCTCGTCTCGTCTCGTCTCGTCTCGTCTCGTCTCGTCTCGTCTCGTCCCGTCTCGTCCCGTCCCGTCCTGTCCCGTCCTGTCCCGTCCTGTCCCGTCCTGTCCCGTCCTGTCCCGTCCTGTCCCGTCCTGTCCCGCCCTGTCCCGTCCTGACCCGTCCCGTCCTGTCCCGTCCCGTCCCGTCCCGTCCCGTCCCGTCCCGTCCCGTCCCGTCCCGTCCCGTCCCGTCCCGTCCCGTCCCGTCCCGTCCCGTCCCGTCTCGTCTCGTCTCGTCCCGTCCCGTCCCGTCCCGTCCCGTCCCGTCCCGTCCCGTCCCGTCCCGTCCCGTTCCGTTCCGTTCCGTTCCGTTCCGTTCCGTTCCGTTCCGTTCCGTTCCGTTCCGTTCCGTTCCGTTCCGTTCCGTTACGTTACGTTTCGTTTCGTTCCGTTCCGTTCCGTTCCGTTCCGTTCCGTCCCGTCCCGTCCCGTCCCGCCCGTCCCGTCCCGTCCCGTCCCGTCCCGTCCCGTCCCGTCCCGTCCCGTCCCGTCCCGTCCCGTCCCGTCCCGTCCTGTCTCGTCCTGTATCGTCCTGTCTCGTTCTGTCCCCTCCTGTCCCCTCCTGCCCCGTCCTGTCACGTCCTGCCCCGTCCTGTCCCGTTCTGTCCCGTCCTTTCCCGTCATGTCCCATACTGTCCCGTCCTTTACCGTCCTTTCTCGTCCTGTCCCGTCCTGTCCCATCCTGTCCCGCCCTGTCCCGCCCTGTCCCGTCCTGTCCCGTCCTGTCCCGTCCTGTCCCGTCCTGTCCCGTCTTGTCCCGTCCTGTCCCGTCCTGTCCCGTCCTGTCCCGTCCTGTCCCGTTCTGTCCCGTGCTGCCACGTCCCGTCCCGTCCCGTCCTGTCCTGTCCTGTCCTGTCCTGTCCTGTCCTGTCCTGTCCTGTCCTGTCCTGTCCTGTCCTGTCCTGTCCTGTCCTGTCCTGCCCTGTCCTGTCCTGTCCTGTCCTGTCCCGTCCTGTCCCGTTCTGTCCCGTTCTGTCCCATCCTGTCCCGCCCTGTCCCGTCCCGTCCAGTCCCGTCCGGTCCCGTCCGGTCCCGTCCGGTCCCGTCCGGTCCCGTCCGGTCCCGTCCGGTCCCGTCCGGTTCCGTCCTGTCCCGTCCCTTCCCGTCCCATCCTGTCCTGTCCCGTCATGTCCATTCCCGTCCCGTCCTGTCCCTTCCCGTACTGTCCCGTCCCGTCTCATCCCGTCCCATCCCGTTTCGTCCTGTCCCGTCCTGTCCCGTCCTGTCCCGTCCTGTCCCGTCCTGTCCCGTCCTGTCCCATCATGTCCCGTCCTGTCCCGTCCTGTCCCGTCTTGTCCCGTCCTGTCCCGTCCTGTCCTGTCCCGTCCCGTCCCGTCCCGTCCCGTCCCGTCCCGTCCCGTCCCGTCCCGTCCCGTCCCGTCCCGTCCCGTCCCGTCCCGTCCCGTCCCGTCCCGTCCCATCCCATCCCATCCCATCCCATCCCATCCCATCCCATCCCATCCCATCCCGTCCCGTCCCGTCCCGTCCCGTCCCGTCCCGTCCCGTCCCGTCCCGTCCCGTCCCGTCCCGTCCCGTCCCGTCCCGTCCCGTCCCGTCCCGTCCCGCCCTGTCCCGTCCTATCCCGTCCTGTCCCGTCCTGTCCCGTCCTGTCCCGTCCTGTCCCGTTCTGTCCCGTGCTGTCACGTCCCGTCCCGTCCCGTCCTGTCCTGTCCTGTCTTGTCCTGTCCTGTCCTGTCCTGTCCTGTCCTGTCCTGTCCTGTCCTGTCCTGTCCTGTCCTCCTGCCCTGTCCTGTCCTGTCCTGTCCTGTCCCGTCCTGTCCCGTTCTGTCCCGTTCTGTCCCGTTCTGTCCCGTCCTGTCCCGCCCTGTCCCGTCCTGTCCCGACCCGTCCAGTCCCGTCCGGTTCCGTCCTGTCCCGTCCCTTCCCGTCCCATCCTGTCCTGTCCCGTCATGTATATTCCCGTCCCGTCCCGTCCCTTCCCGTACTGTCCCGTCCCGTCCTGTCCCGTCCCGTCCCGTCCCGTCCCGTCCCATCCCGTCCCGTCCCGTCCCGTTTCGTCCTGTCCCGTCCTGTCCCGTCCTGACCCGTCCTGTCCCGTCCTGTCCCGTCCTGTCCCGTCCTGTCCCGTCCTGTCCCGTCCTGTCCCGTCATGTCCCGTCCTGTCCCGTCCTGTCCCGTCCTGTCCCGTCCTGTCCCGTCCTGTCCCATCCTGTCCCATCCTGTCCCGTCCTGTCCCATCCTGTCCCGTCCTGTCCCGCCCTGTCCCGTACTGTCCCGTCCTGTCCCGTACTGTTTCGTCCTGTCCCGTCCTGTCCCGTCCTGTCCCGTCCTGTACCGTCCAGTTCCGTCCTGTCCCGTTCTGCCCGTCCTGTCCTGTCCTTTCCTATCCCATCCTGTCCCGCCCTGTCCCGTCCTGTCCCGTCCTGTCCTGTCCCGTCCTTTCTCATCCTGTCCCGTCCCAAGCCGTCCTGTCCCGTCCCATCCCTCATGTCCCGTCTCAAGCCCTCCTTTCCCGTTTCATCCCTCCTGTCCCGTCCAGTCCCAAGCCTCCTCTCCCGTCCCATCCCCCATGTCCCGTCCCAAGCCCTCCTGTCCCGTTTCATCCCTCCTGTCCCGTCCCGTCCCAAGCCCTCCTGTCCCGTCCCGTCCCAAGCCCTCTTGTCCCGCTTCATCCCTCCTGTCCCGTCCCGTCCCAAGCCCTCCTGTCCCGTTTCATCCCTCCTGTCCCGTCCCGTCCCAAGCCCTCCTGTCCCGTTTCATCCCTCCTGTCCCGTCCCGTCCCTTGCATCTCCACATCGTCCCATCCCGTCCAGTCACTTTGTCTACTTGTCCCGTTTTGGTCAAGAGCGACCCCGCCCTGATCCCGCGCCTCCGTCTCACGGGCGAGGCGACCCGCGGAGGGAACAGGCTCTCGCCGCTACTACGGCGGCGTCAGCCGTCACGGTCAGACTCGGGGGGCGTGGTTGGCCGCAGGGCACCGGCCCCGGCCCACACCGCCAGCTACTTAAGCTGACACGGACCGTAGGTGAGCATCAGTTCGACACCGATCCCACTCCCGACAATATGAAGCTGGTGAGTAACGCAGAGGCAGTGGTCAGCTGACCAATCCAGTTCGGTTTGGTGGCGACTGGTGGATGTGCTTTCATAAGGCACAATCATAACTGCGATCAGTTATCTGGAAATGTTATACTGCTGTTGTTAATCTGTTGACTGTTATTCCTTGATGTTCCAGTTCATCGTTGCTGCCCTGGCCCTGGTGGCGGTCGCCGACAGGCCTTCCTACAGGCCCCGGCCTGCCTACGTCGCCCCGACCTACGCACCGGCCCCGACCTACGCTCCCAAACCGACCTACGCCCCGGCCCCGGTCTACCAGCACCAGCCCAGCTACGCCCGGGCCCCGGCCCACGGTCACGCCAGCTACAAGCAGATCGCTATCCTGGATCAGGAGGATGTCCACCCTGGAGATGGCACCTACAGCTCCAAGTTCTCCACTGAGAACGGCATCTACAGGTCAGTGCCATTTGCATGCAAATGTGCACATTTTGTGTTGCCATTCAGTTGGTAAATTTGACGCTGAGGCTCATGTCCAACATTTCTCACCATAGCACGCTATTGTATCACTTCATTCCAGAAATAATATAGAAATACGATGTTTTATTATACCGATGAATTGGATAACAAAACACATATCGAGACAGCTATTTTTAGCCTGAATAACTGAAAGAATGATTGTTTCTAATGCCCCTTTGTATTGCGTCGAGATCCCTATTCAAGTCAGATAAGATGTGTTTAAGCTTTGGACAGGGAGACGGGAATGCATGGGGACTTTATTCTACCGGCAATGAAGTTACTAATCTGTTAATTACCGTATGGAAACATTACATTATTCCTAGTTTGCATTTGTATACCTCTTCCGAACCCAAATGCGAGCAGACTTCTTTTTTCCAATCCAAAATTGATGTTGGCATGCGAAAGAGTTCAATAACAAAATAATGACAGTCCAAATTGCCATAGATAAAATAACAATCAGCTCTAGTTTTTTTCCCTCGTCAAGTATCAGTGCTGTTCTGTTCACATGACAATGTATAGTACGATCGACCTCTCACCTAACCACCATCTGTGTGCAGGTCTGAGACCGGCGTGCCCGTGCCCGGCTACGGCAAGAGCGCGTACGGAGAGTCGGAGGACAACTACCGCCAGGAGGGCTCTTGGAGCTACACCAACGGATATGGCGAGGAGGTCAAGGTCGCCTTTGTCGCCGACGAGAACGGCTACCAGCCGTCCAGTGACATCCTGCCGACCCCGGTGCCAACCCAGTACCCGACCCCCGAGGTTGACCCCAGCTACGTCGAGCCTCAGTCCGCCTACGGCAAGCCCGCCTACAAGCCCGCCTACAACTAAATCATTCATACTCCACTTGTAAAATGAGTAACATGCTGTGATTACTCAATCGAAACTTGTCTATTTATTAATTTATTTGAACATGATCGTGTTTTGTGACGTATGCAAAATATAAACTTTGACAGAATACGCTGCATTTCGAGCTGTTTTTTCCTTCTCTAAAACAAGTGCATTGGATTGCGACGTTCAAAGTAGGTGAACGGGACTGTTGAAGGCATCACAGGTTTATGGAACGACGGGATCGAGGTGGTTAGTGAGGCAGTATTTGTCTCCTTATCTAAATGCTTCGCACATTTTACTGGCGGAACAACACTCACGATTGGTTGGTAGGAACAGAACCCAAGAATAATATCTGTTCGGTCATAGGCCATGATTATAAACACAGAAAGGAAACGGCATGGCAACAACTGAAATAAAGATAGATAAATGAACATGAATGCAAGATGATTCTTATCGTTTGATGTATGCAACCTGCATTTTAGAGCTTGACACAAGTACGTTGTTTTGAAAAGTTCCGACGATCTATTCCTTAACTATTCAACTTTTACATGTGATTTTTTGCTAAAAAATATGTCCCTCAGAATTTTATAATATGTTAGTAAGAATATAATATTGGGATAAAATTGCGGTTTGGTGGTAATAAGCAAGCTAGGTATTAATAGGTCAGTTGTCATTGTGAAAGACAGAAAGCAATCAGCATGGGAATAACTGAAATAAAGATAGATAAATGAATATGAATGCCTGATGATTCTTATCGTTTGATGTATTCAACCTGCTTTTTAGAACTTGACACAAGTACGTAACTATGTCACAAACAAATATATGATAGTGACGTAATTTAGAAATATCTACCGTAAACCTAACCATGAAATCTTCACTTGGTACTGTACATGCGAACGTTGCTCACACATTTGAGCGATGGTGTAAGGTGTAAAATGTAGTACTTTCAGGATTTCAAGGTGCAAATGAGAACACTTCACCACAAGAGCTACAAAATTGTTCCAAAATACCAACCTGAAGAGGTGACATTTGTGCCTACATGAGTAGGATTTTGCGACACATATTGAATGAAAATATCGCCGAGAGAAAGAAAGAAGTGCGTTTTCATTGGCAAATCTAGCCATCAAGTTGTGTAGGCCCGGTTCTCGGAAAGAAAGACAACTGCAGTCCTATGGAATTAAGCCATCTCACTAAATAGTACTACTTGGCCCTGGTTTAATAAAAACACACAATTTCTTCTTTAGCACGCATATGCATGCTTGGGCAATTATTTATTAGACGCTTCACTGTATTGGGGGGAGGGGGCTAATTTATATTGCTTTCATTTATATTAATGAATTGAGAGAGACATTTGATCCTGTCGCCCCCCCCCCCCCCCCCCCCACCCACCACCCAACCCCAACCCCACCCGAGGCCCCACAGCCCTTTCCTTGGTTTCAGCAGATTTTTTTCCACAAACCAAAAGTGTATTTTTCACCACTACAAACATGCATACATTAAAACACACATTCAGTACATCATAGGCGGCCCCCTCCCGCTCCGCCTCGCGTTTTACCACGGCTCATCTTCGCGAAGCAGCGCCCGCCTCGTCACCGTTTGGGCGTGCGAGCTGTCGACCAACTGAGTCGGCGCCCCGCACACCCCGCCCGGGAAAATGTGCCGAGGGACAGTCCCGGGTTTGCCCGGATGGGTAAAGGGCGGGGACCTATCCTATATGCGGTTCCAATTACAATCATTTCACAAATAGGCAGGCATCAATCAATTACAGTACATATTGTGTTTATTAAAAGGGTGGGCCTTACAAAACCGTATAGGCATCCAAGGCATATCCCAGCCAGGCCAGACGTCATCTCAGACGGCCGAGGCTCGGGTTAAAGGGGCTACACCTTGGGAAATATACGTGGAATTATGGACAAAAGTGTCCTGATTACGGTTCTGGTATTCGTTTTTGCGAGAAAAAAGTACCAATTAGTCATAATTGGAAAAATATTGATATTGATACATATGACGTCACAATAATCTTTCGTCACCAAAACTAATTGTGACGTCATACCAGCAAAACCCTATCCTTGAATCAGAATATGTAAGCAACACTAACAACCTCATTCGCTGGGTCGCGACTCACGAGTATATTGGTCGCGATTGAAAATGTGTCAATGTTTACACTATGGCCTTGTATGAGTAGAGGTGGAGTGTCCTTGCACATGTCCTTGCACATGACACATACACATGATGTTCATGTGGATAAATAAATGTGATATGCCCACCCACAAATGTGTTTATATGTGTTCACCGGTATATGGTGGATGTAAATAAATATTGCAGCTACCGGTAGTAGCCACCAACCAAAAGGTGTGCCTTTTCAAGACGAGTGTGGACATTATTTTCAATTGGAAATCCCATGAAAATTGACAAAGTTATAGCCAATAATATTTCGAGCTAAGCGGCACTTCAACGTAAACAATATACAAACTTTGTCAAAATTGAATCATTATATTGCATGAAAACTGACCAGCCACCAATCAACAAATGCGGCCTATCACTAAGCATCTATTGGTAATTTTCAATTGGAAATTGGTTCACCATTGACAGAGTTAATTACTTAAGAATTCGAATTGGATCGAGTTTGGGTGAATGGGCTTGAACGGGATGGAGGCTGAAAATGTGTACCATTAGGGGCTCTACGGTACACAGTTCCGCAATGTTTGTATTTGAGACGCCAGAATTGTCCGAAACGATGGTAATTCCAAATGGCAGGGTAAAGGTTTTCTCTATAGCTCAATAATGACGTTATAAACCCAAATTTAAAAACCTAATTTGTATAAAGTTAAGTAACTTTTCGAGATAAACAAAATATCACCATCGTTTTCAACATCACTTACTTCATATTTTCGACCACAACCAGCGTAAATTTTACAACTTTCAGACAGGTGAAACATTGGCTTTAATTAGAAAGGATGGGCGGGCATATAATCACAACAAGCGGAAGGCAAAATATATATTCCACGCCATTGCGTAAAAAAGGCAATACGGGAAAAGCCCGGAGTTTGATGTAAACCGAAAAGAACTTGCAAGTACCGGTCGTTAAAAGTATGGAACGCTTATCAAGTTTAACATGAAATATCTCTCGGAAGGAATTTTTATATGCAAAATACGATAAATTTACATCATATTTTGGCCTCGTCTGTCGATTTCAAGTGCAAACTCCATTATTGAAGGAAAATGTCATTATTTCCCTGGAGTGATTCCCAGGAATATATCATCGAAACTTCTTAAAACATTTTAAAAAGATTTAAAAAAGTTTCGCCCAATAATCCTTCGTGAAAATGGCTAGCATGTAATATTTTCCCAACAAGATTACCCGTTATGTAGCATATGCTCCACAGCCCATGTGTCAATAAGTGCTCCTTCTCAGTTATATTTGATGCAATGATCACAATCATACACGTACTGAAACATAACGGAATTTCTCTCCGTGCTAAAATTAAATGGGAACATAAATACCTATACCCTCTAGAACGCCATGCAATGGAACCTAAGACCTATTCCTTTGGTATTGTGACTTTTGGAAAACAAATAAACATCAACTGTCCCAAATAACACAATGTGACACCGCTACGGCTTCCAAGTTTCCTTTGTGTTTCTTTATATCCCTTGATCTATACCGGCCGCCATTGATGTTGAATGTTGTAAGCAAATCAAAACGCTAGATACTGGGTAGATCGGTCCGTCTAGAGTAGCGAAATGAGTGACGTCACAGGCATAAAGTAACGAAGACAATCTTTTGCAAAAGTATGACATTTTGTTGTTTGCAGCTCATGCAATTTAAACATCATTTCGAAAGCAATAAGCATCCCATCGCATGCCCTCTTGTCCCGTCGCTTCCCTCGCATCTCCGTCCCGTCCCGTCCCGTCCCGTCCCGTCCCGTCCCGTCCCGTCCCGTCCCGTCCCGTCCCGTTCCGTTCCGTTCCGTTCCGTTCCGTTCCGTTCCGTTCCGTTCCGTTCCGTTCCGTTCCGTTCCGTTCCGTTCCGTTCCGTTCCGTTCCGTTCCGTTCCGTCCCGTCCCGCCCGCCCCGTCCCGTCCCGTCCCGTCCCGTCCCGTCCCGTCCCGTCCCGTCCCGTCCCGTCCCGTCCCGTCCCGTCCCGTCCCGTCCCGTCCTGTATCGTCCTGTCTCGTCCTGTCTCGTCCTGTCCCCTCCTGTCCCCTCCTGTCCCGTCCTGTCACGTCCTGCCCCGTCCTGTCCCGTTCTGTCCCGTCCTTTCCCGTCATGTCCCATACTGTCCCGTCCTTTACCGTCCTTTCTCGTCCTGTCCCGTCCTGTCCCATCCTGTCCCGCCCTGTCCCGTCCTGTCCCGTCCTGTCCCGTCTTGTCCCGTCCTGTCCCGTCCTGTCCCGGCCTGTCCCGTCCTGTCCCGTTCTGTCCCGTGCTGCCACGTCCCGTCCCGTCCCGTCCCGTTCTGTCCTGTCCTGTCCTGTCCTGTCCTGTCCTGTCCTGTCCTGTCCTGTCCTGTCCTGTCCTGTCCTGTTCTGTTCTGTCCTGTCCTGTCCTGTCCTGTCCTGTCCTGTCCCGTCCTGTCCCGTTCTGTCCCGTTCTGTCCCATCCTGTCCCGCCCTGTCCCGTCCCGTCCAGTCCCGTCCGGTCCCGTCCGGTCCCGTCCGGTCCCGTCCGGTCCCGTCCGGTCCCGTCCGGTCCCGTCCGGTCCCGTCCGGTCCCGTCGGGTTCCGTCCTGTCCCGTCCCTTCCCGTCCCATCCTGTCCTGTCCCGTCATGTCCATTCCCGTCCCGTCCCGTCCCTTCCCGTACTGTCCCGTCCCGTCTCATCCCGTCCCATCCTGTCCCGTCCTGTCCCGTCCTGTCCCGTCCTGTCCTGTCCCGTCCCGTCCCGTCCCGTCCCGTCCCGTCCCGTCCCGTCCCGTCCCGTCCCGTCCCGTCCCGTCCCGTCCCGTCCCGTCCCGTCCCGTCCCGTCCCGTCCCGTCCCGTCCCGTCCCGTCCCATCCCATCCCATCCCATCCCATCCCGTCCCGTCCCGTCCCGTCCCGTCCCGTCCCGTCCCGTCCCGTCCCGTCCCGTCCCGTCCCGTCCCGTCCCGTCCCGTCCCGTTCCGTCCCATCCCGTCCCGTCCCGTCCCGTCCCGTCCCGTCCCGTCCCGTCCCGTCCCGTCCCGTCCCGTCCCGTCCCGTCCCGTCCCGTCCCGTCCCGTCCCGTCCCGTCCGTCCCGCCCTGTCCCGTCCTATCCCGTCCTGTCCCGTCCTGTCCCGTCCTGTCCCGTTCTGTCCCGTGCTGTCACGTCCCGTCCCGTCCCGTCCTGTCCTGTCCTGTCCTGTCCTGTCCTGTCCTGTCCTGTCCTGTCCTGTCCTGTCCTGTCCTCCTGCCCTGTCCTGTCCTGTCCTGTCCCGTCCTGTCCCGTTCTCTCCCGTTCTGTCCCGTCCTGTCCCGCCCTGTCCCGTCCTGTCCCGACCCGTCCAGTCCCGTCCGGTCCCGTCCCGTCCCGTCCCGTCCCGTCCGGTCCCTTCCGGTCCCGTCCGGTCCCGTCCGGTTCCGTCCTGTCCCGTCCCTTCCCGTCCCATCCTGTCCTGTCCCGTCATGTACATTCCCGTCCCGTCCCGTCCCTTCCCGTACTGTCCCGTCCCGTCCCGTCCCGTCCCGTCCCGTCCCGTCCCGTCCCGTCCCGTCCCGTCCCGTCCCGTCCCGTCCCGTCTCGTCCCGTCCCGTCCCGTCCCGTCCCGTCCCGTCCCGTCCCGTCCCGTCCCGTCCCGTCCCGTCCCGTCCCGTCCCGTCCCGTCCCGTCCCGTCCCATCCCGTCCCGTCCCGTCCCGTTTCGTCCTGTCCCGTCCTGTCCCGTCCTGCCCCGTCCTGTCCCGTCCTGTCCCGTCCTGTCCCGTCCTGTCCCGTCCTGTCCCGTCCTGTCCCGTCCTGTCCCGTCATGTCCCGTCCTGTCCCGTCCTGTCCCATCCTGTCCCATCCTGTCCCATCCTGTCCCATCCTGTCCCGTCCTGTCCCATCCTGTCCCATCCTGTCCCGTCCTGTCCCGTCCTGTCCCGTACTGTCCCGTCCTGTCCCGTCCTGTCCCATCCTGTCCCGCCCTGTCCCGTCCTGTCCCGTCATGTCCCGACCTGTACCGTCCAGTTCCGTCCTGTCCCGTTCTGCCCGTCCTGTCCTGTCCTTTCCTGTCCCATCCTGTCCCGCCCTGTCCCGTCCTGTCCCGTCCTGTCCTGTCCCGTCCTTTCTCATCTTGTCCCGTCCCAAGCCGTCCTGTCCCGTCCCATCCCTCATGTCCCGTCCCAAGCCTCCTTTCCCGTTTCATCCCTCCTGTCCCGTCCAGTCCCAAGCCTCCTCTCCCGTCCCATCCCCCATGTCCCGTCCCAAGCCCTCCTGTCCCGTTTCATCCCTCCTGTCCCGTCCCGTCCCAAGCCCTCCTGTCCCGTCCCGTCCCAAGCCCTCTTGTCCCGCTTCATCCCTCCTATCACGTCCCGTCCCAAGCCCTCCTGTCCCGTTTCATCCCTCCTGTCCCGTCCCGTCCCAAGCCCTCCTGTCGCGTTTCATCCCTCCTGTCCCGTCCCGTCCCTTGCATCTCCACATCGTCCCATCCCGTCCAGTCACTTTGTCTACTTGTCCCGTTTTGGTCAAGAGCGACCCCGCCCTGATCCCGCGCCTCCGTCTCACGGGCGAGGCGACCCGCGGAGGGAACAGGCTCTCGCCGCTACTACGGCGGCGTCAGCCGTCACGGTCAGACTCGGGGGGCGTGGTTGGCCGCAGGGCACCGGCCCCGGCCCACACCGCCAGCTACTTAAGCTGACACGGACCGTAGGTGAGCATCAGTTCCACACCGATCCCACTCCCGACAACATGAAGCTGGTGAGTAACGCAGAGGCAGTGGTCAGCTGACCAATCCAGTTCGGTTTGGTGGCGACTGGTGGAGGTGCTTTCATAAGGCAGAATCATAACTGCGATCAGTTATCTGGAAATGTTATACTGCTGTTGTTAATCTGTTGACTGTTATTCCTTGATGTTCCAGTTCATCGTTGCTGCCCTGGCCCTGGTGGCGGTCGCCGACAGGCCTTCCTACAGGCCCCGGCCTGCCTACGTCGCCCCGATTTACGCACCGGCCCCGACCTACGCTCCCAAACCGACCTACGCCCCGTCCCCGGTCTACCAGCACCAGCCCAGCTACGCCCCGGCCCCGGCCCACGGTCACGCCAGCTACAAGCAGATCGCTATCCTGGATCAGGAGGATGTCCACCCTGGAGATGGCACCTACAGCTCCAAGTTCTCCACTGAGAACGGCATCTACAGGTCAGTGCCATTTACATGCAAATGTGCACATTTTGTGTTGCCATTCATTTGGTAAATTTGACGCTGAAGCTCATGTCCAACATTTCTCACCATAGCACGCTATTGTATCACTTCATTCCAGAAATAATATAGAAATACGATGTTTTAGAATACCGATGAATTGGATAACAAAACCCATATCGAGACAGCTATTTTTAGCCTGAATAACTGAAAGAATGATTGTTTCTAATGCCCCTTTGTATTGCGTCGAGATCCCTATTCAAGTCAGATAAGATGTGTTTAAGCTTTGGACAGGGAGACGGGAATGCATGGGGACTCTATTCTACCGGCAATGAAGTTACTAATCTGTTAATTACCGTATGGAAACATGACATTATTCCTAGTTTCCATTTGTATACCTCTTCCGAACCCAAATGCGAGCAGACTTCTTTTTTCCAATCCAAAATTGATGTTGGCATGCGAAAGAGTTCAATAACAAAATAATGACAGTCCAAATTGCCATAGATAAAATAACAATCAGCTCTAGTTTTTTTCCCTCGTCAAGTATCAGTGCTGTTCTGTTCACATGACAATGTATAGTACGATCGACCTCTCACCTAACCACCATCTGTGTGCAGGTCTGAGACCGGCGTGCCCGTGCCCGGCTACGGCAAGAGCGCGTACGGAGAGTCGGAGGACAACTACCGCCAGGAGGGCTCTTGGAGCTACACCAACGGATATGGCGAGGAGGTCAAGGTCGCCTTTGTCGCCGACGAGAACGGCTACCAGCCGTCCAGTGACATCCTGCCGACCCCGGTGCCCACCCAGTACCCGACCCCCGAGGTTGACCCCAGCTACGTCGAGCCTCAGTCCGCCTACGGCAAGCCCGCCTACAAGCCCGCCTACAACTAAGTCATTCATACTCCACTTGTAAAATGAGTAACATGCTGAGATTACTCAATCGAAACTTGTCTATTTATTAATTTATTTGAACATGATCGTGTTTTGTGACGTATGCAAAATATAAACTTTGACAGAATACGCTGCATTTGGAGCTGTTTTTTCCTTCTCTAAAACAAGTGCATTGGATTGCGACGTTCAAAGTAGGTGAACGGGACTGTTGAAGGCATCACAGGTTTATGGAACGACGGGATCGAGGTGGTTAGTGAGGCAGTATTTGTCTCCTTATCTAAATGCTTCGCACATTTTACAGGCGGAACAACACTCACGATTGGTTGGTAGGAACAGAACCCAAGTATAATATCTGTTCGGTCATAGGCCATGATTATAAACACAGAAAGGAAACAGCATGGGAACAACTGAAATAAAGATAGATAAATGAACATGAATGCAAGATGATTCGTATCGTTTGATGTATGCAACCTGCATTTTAGAGCTTGACACAAGTACGTTGTTTTGAAAAGTTCCGACGATCTATTCCTTAACTATTCAACTTTTACATGTGATTTTTGGCTAAAAAATATGTCCCTCAGAATTTTATAATATGTTAGTAAGAATATAATATTGGGATAAAATTGCGGTTTGGTGGTAATAAGCAAGCTAGGTATTAATAGGTCAGTTGTCATTGTGAAAGACAGAAAGCAATCAGCATGGGAATAACTGAAATAAAGTTAGATAAATGAATATGAATGCCTGATGATTCTTATCGTTTGATGTATTCAACCTGCTTTTTAGAACTTGACACAAGTACGTAACTATGTCACAAACAAATCTATGATAGTGACGTAATTTAGAAATATCTACCGTAAACCTAACCATGAAATCTTCACTTGGTACTGTATATGCGAACGTTGCTCACACATTTGAGCGATGGTGTAAGGTGTAAAATGTAGTACTTTCAGGATTTCAAGGTGCAAATGAGAACACTTCACCACAAGAGCTACAAAATTGTTCCAAAATACCAACCTGAAGAGGTGACATTTGTGCCTACATGAGTAGGATTTTGCGACACATATTGAATGAAAATATCGCCGAGAGAAAGAAAGAAGTGCGTTTTCATTGGCAAATCTAGCCATCAAGTTGTGTAGGCCCGGTTCTCGGAAAGAAAGACAACTGCAGTCCTATGGAATTAAGCCATCTCACTAAATAGTACTACTTGGCCCTGGTTTAATAAAAACACACAATTTCTTCTTTAGCACGCATATGCATGCTTGGGCAATTATTTATTAGACGCTTCACTGTATTGGGGGGAGGGGGCTAATTTATATTGCTTTCATTTATATTAATGAATTGAGAGAGACATTTGATCCTGTCGCCCCCCCCCCCCCCCCACCCACCACCCAACCCCAACCCCACCCGAGGCCCCACAGCCCTTTTCTTGGTTTCAGCAGATTTTTTTCCACAAACCAAAAGTGTATTTTTCACCACTACAAACATGCATACATTAAAACACACATTCAGTACATCATAGGCGGCCCCCTCCCGCTCCGCCTCGCGTATTACCACGGCTCATCTTCGCGAAGCAGCGCCCGCCTCGTCACCGTTTGGGCGTGCGAGCTGTCGACCAACTGAGTCGGCGCCCCGCACACCCCGCCCGGGAAAATGTGCCGAGGGCCAGTCCCGGGTTTGCCCGGATGGGTAAAGGGCGGGGACCTATCCTATATTCGGTTCCAATTACAATCATTTCACAAATAGGCAGGCATCAATCAATTACAGTACATATTGTGTTTATTAAAAGGGTGGGCCTTACAAAACCGTATAGGCATCCAAGGCATATCCCGGCCAGGCCAGACGTCATCTCAGACGGCCGAGGCTCGAGTTAAAGGGGCTACACCTTGGGAAATATACGTGGAATTATGGACAAAAGTGTCCTGATTACGGTTCTGGTATTCGTTTTTGCGAGAAAAAAGTACCAATTTGTCATAATTGGAAAAATATTGATATTGATACATATGACGTCACAATAATCTTGCGTCACCAAAACTATTTGTGACGTCATACCAGCAAAACCCTATCCTTGAATCAGAATATGTAAGCAACACTAACAACCTCATTCGCTGGGTCGTGACTCACGAGTATATTGGTCGCGATTGAAAATGTGTCAATGTTTACACTATGGCCTTGTATTAGTAGAGTTGGAGTGGCCTTGCGTGAACACATACACATGATGTTCATGTGGATAAATAAATGTGATATGCCCACCCACAAATGTGTTTATATGTGTTCACCGGTATATGGTGGATGTAAATAAATATTGCAGCTACCGGTAGTAGCCACCAACCAAAAGGTGTGCCTTTTCAAGACGAGTGTGGACATTATTTTCAATTGGAAATCCCATGAAAATTGACAAAGTTATAGCCAATAATATTTCGAGCTAAGCGGCACTTCAACGTAAACAATATACAAACTTTGTCAAAATTGAATCATTATATTGCATGAAAACTGACCAGCCACCAATCAACAAATGCGGCCTATCACTAAGCATCTATTGGTAATTTTCAATTGGAAATCGGTTCACCATTGACAGAGTTAATTACTTAAGAATTCGAATTGGATCGAGTTTGGGTGAATGGGCTTGAACGGGATGGAGGCTGAAAATGTGTACCATTAGGGGCTCTACGGTACACAGTTCCGCAATGTTTGTATTTGAGACGCCAGAATTGTCCGAAACGATGGTAATTCCAAATGGCAGGGTAAATGTTTTCTCTATAGCTCAATAATGACGTTATAAACCCAAATTTAAAAACCTAATTTGTATAAAGTTAAGTAACTTTTCGAGATAAACAAAATATCACCATCGTTTTCAACATCACTTACTTCATATTTTCGACCACAACCAGCGTAAATTTTACAACTTTCAGACAAGTGAAACATTGGCTTTAATTGGAAAGGATGGGCGGGCATATAATCACAACAAGCGGAAGGCAAAATATATATTCCACGCCATTGCGTAAAAAAGGCAATACGGGAAAAGCCCGGAGTTTGATGTAAACCGAAAAGAACTTGCAAGTACCGGTCGTTAAAAGTATGGAACGCTTATCAAGTTTAGCATGAAATATCTCTCGGAAGGAATTTTTATATGCAAAATACGATAAATTTACATCATATTTTGGCCTCGTCTGTCGATTTCAAGTGCTAACTCCATTATTGAAGGAAAATGTCATTATTTCCCTGGAGTGATTCCCAGGAATATATCATCGAAACTTCTTAAAACATTTTTAAAAGATTTAAAAAAGTTTCGCCCAATAATCCTTCGTGAAAATGGCTAGCATGTAATATTTTCCCAACAAGATTACCCGTTATGTAGCATATGCTCCACAGCCCATGTGTCAATAAGTGCTCCTTCTCAGTTATATTTGATGCAATGATCACAATCATACACGTACTGAAACATAACGGAATTTCTCTCCGTGCTAAAATTAAATGGGAACATAAATACCTATACCCTCTAGAACGCCATGCAATGGAACCTAAGACCTATTCCTTTGGTATTGTGACTTTTGGAAAACAAATAAACATCAACTGTCCCAAATAACACAATGTGACACCGCTACGGCTTTCAAGTTTCCTTTGTGTTTCTTTATATCCCTTGATCTGTACGGGCCGCCATTGATGTTGAATGTTGTAAGCAAATCAAAACGAATACTGGGTAGATCGGTCCGTCTAGAGTAGCGAAATGAGTGACGTCACAGGCATAAAGTAACGAAGACAATCTTTTGCAAAAGTATGACATTTTGTTGTTTGCAGCTCATGCAATTTAAACATCATTTCGAAAGCAATCAGCATCCCATCGCATGCCCTCTTGTCCTGTCGCTTCCCTCGCATCTCCGTCCCGTCCCGTCCTGTCCCGTCCCGTCCCGTCCCGTCCCGTCCCGTCCCGTCCCGTCCCGTCCCGTCCCGTCCCGTCCCGTCCCGTCCCGTCCCGTCCCGTCCCGTCCCGTCCAGTCCCGTTCCGTTCCGTTCCGTTCCGATCCGTTCCGTTCCGTTCCGTTCCGTTCCGTTCCGTTCCGTTCCGTTCCGTTCCGTTCCGTTCCGTTCCGTTCCGTTCCGTTCCGTCCCGTTCCGTCCCGTCCCGTCCCGCCCGTCCCGTCCCGTCCCGTCCCGTCCCGTCCCGTCCCGTCCCGTCCCGTCCCGTCCCGTCCCGTCCCGTCCCGTCCCGTCCCGTCCCGTCCCGACCCGACCCGACCCGTCCCGTCCCGTCCCGTCCTGTCTCGTCCTGTCTCGTCCTGTCCCCTCCTGTCCCCTCCTGTCCCGTCCTGTCACGTCCTGCCCCGTCCTGTCCCGTTCTGTCCCGTCCTTTCCCGTCATGTCCCATACTGTCCCGTCCTTTACCGTCCATTCTCGTCTTGTCCCGTCCTGTCCCATCCTGTCCCGCCCTGTCCCGTCCTGTCCCGTCCTGTCCCGTCTTGTCCCGTCCTGTCCCGTCCTGTCCCGTCCTGTCCCGTCCTGTCCCGTCCTGTCCCGTTCTGTCCCGTGCTGCCACGTCCCGTCCCGTCCCGTCCTGTCCTGTCCTGTTCTGTCCTGTCCTGTCCTGTCCTGTCCTGTTCTGTCCTGTCCTGTCCTGTCCTGTCCTGTCCTGTCCTGTCCCGTCCTGTCCCGTTCTGTCCCGTTCTGTCCCATCCTGTCCCGCCCTGTCCCGTCCCGTCCAGTCCCGTCCGGTCCCGTCCGGTCCCGTCCGGTCCCGTCCGGTCCCGTCCGGTTCCGTCCTGTCCCGTCCCTTCCCGTCCCATCCTGTCCTGTCCCGTCATGTCCATTCCCGTCCCGTCCCGTCCCTTCCCGTACTGTCCCGTCCCGTCTCATCCCGTCCCATCCCGTTTCGTCCTGTCCCGTCCTGTCCCGTCCTGTCTTGTCCTGTCCCGTCCTGTCCCGTCCTGTCCCGTCCTGTCCCGTCCTGTCCCGTCCCGTCCCGTCCCGTCCCGTCCCGTCCCGTCCCGTCCCGTCCCGTCCCGTCCCGTCCCGTCCCGTACCGTACCGTACCGTACCGTACCGTACCGTACCGTACCGTACCGTACCGTACCGTACCGTACCGTCCCGTCCCGTCCCATCCCGTCCCGTCCCGTCCCGTCCCGTCCCGTCCCGTCCCGTCCCGTCCCGTCCCGTCCTGTCCCGTCCCGTCCCGTCCCGTCCCGTCCCGTCCCGTCCCGTCCCGTCCCGTCCTGTCCCGTCCCGTCCCGTCCCGTCCCGTCCCGTCCCGTCCCGTCCGTCCCGCCCTGTCCCGTCCTATCCCGTCCTGTCCCGTCCTGTCCCGTCCTGTCCCGTTCTGTCCCGTGCTGTCACGTCCCGTCCCGTCCCGTCCTGTCCTGTCCTGTCCTGTCCTGTCCTGTCCTGTCCTGTCCTGTCCTGTCCTCCTGCCCTGTCCTGTCCTGTCCTGTCCCGTCCCGTCCTGTCCCGTTCTCTCCCGTTCTGTCCCGTCCTGTCCCGTCCTGTCCCGCCCTGTCCCGTCCTGTCCCGACCCGTCCAGTCCCGTCCGGTCCCGTCCGGTCCCGTCCGGTCCCGTCCGGTCCCGTCCGGTCCCTTCCGGTCCCGTCCGGTCCCGTCCGGTTCCGTCCGGTTCCGTCCTGTCCCGTCCCTTCCCGTCCCATCCTGTCCTGTCCCGTCATGTACATTCCCGTCCCGTCCCGTCCCTTCCCGTACTGTCCCGTCCCGTCCCGTCCCGTCCCGTCCCGTCCCGTCCCGTCCCGTCCCGTCCCGTCCCGTCCCGTCCCGTCCCGTCCCGTCCCGTCCCGTCCCGTCCCGTCCCATCCCATCCCATCCCATCCCATCCCATCCCATCCCATCCCATCCCATCCCATCCCATCCCATCCCATCCCATCCCATCCCATCCCATCCCATCCCATCCCATCCCATCCCATCCCATCCCATCCCATCCCATCCCATCCCGTCCCGTCCCGTCCCGTTTCGTCCTGTCCCGTCCTGTCCCGTCCTGCCCCGTCCTGTCCCGTCCTGTCCCGTCCTGTCCCGTCCTGTCCCGTCCTGTCCCGTCCTGTCCCGTCCTGTCCCGTCCTGTCCCGTCATGTCCCGTCCTGTCCCGTCCTGTCCCATCCTGTCCCATCCTGTCCCATCCTGTCCCATCCTGTCCCGTCCTGTCCCATCCTGTCCCATCCTGTCCCGTCCTGTCCCGTCCTGTCCCGTACTGTCCCGTCCTGTCCCATCCTGTCCCGCCCTGTCCCGTCCTGTCCCGTCATGTCCCGACCTGTACCGTCCAGTTCCGTCCTGTCCCGTTCTGCCCGTCCTGTCCTGTCCTTTCCTGTCCCATCCTGTCCCGCCCTGTCCCGTCCTGTCCCGTCCTGTCCTGTCCCGTCCTTTCTCATCCTGTCCCGTCCCAAGCCGTCCTGTCCCGTCCCATCCCTCATGTCCCGTCCCAAGCCTCCTTTCCCGTTTCATCCCTCCTGTCCCGTCCAGTCCCAAGCCTCCTCTCCCGTCCCATCCCCCATGTCCCGTCCCAAGCCCTCCTGTCCCGTTTCATCCCTCCTGTCCCGTCCCGTCCCAAGCCCTCCTGTCCCGTCCCGTCCCAAGCCCTCTTGTCCCGCTTCATCCCTCCTGTCACGTCCCGTCCCAAGCCCTCCTGTCCCGTTTCATCCCTCCTGTCCCGTCCCGTCCCAAGCCCTCCTGTCCCGTTTCATCCCTCCTGTCCCGTCCCGTCCCTTGCATCTCCACATCGTCCCATCCCGTCCAGTCACTTTGTCTACTTGTCCCGTTTTGGTCAAGAGCGACCCCGCCCTGATCCCGCGCCTCCGTCTCACGGGCGAGGCGACCCGCGGAGGGAACAGGCTCTCGCCGCTACTACGGCGGCGTCAGCCGTCACGGTCAGACTCGGGGGGCGTGGTTGGCCGCAGGGCACCGGCCCCGGCCCACACCGCCAGCTACTTAAGCTGACACGGACCGTAGGTGAGCATCAGTTCCACACCGATCCCACTCCCGACAACATGAAGCTGGTGAGTAACGCAGAGGCAGTGGTCAGCTGACCAATCCAGTTCGGTTTGGTGGCGACTGGTGGAGGTGCTTTCATAAGGCAGAATCATAACTGCGATCAGTTATCTGGAAATGTTATACTGCTGTTGTTAATCTGTTGACTGTTATTCCTTGATGTTCCAGTTCATCGTTGCTGCCCTGGCCCTGGTGGCGGTCGCCGACAGGCCTTCCTACAGGCCCCGGCCTGCCTACGTCGCCCCGACCTACGCACCGGCCCCGACCTACGCTCCCAAACCGACCTACGCCCCGGCCCCGGTCTACCAGCACCAGCCCAGCTACGCCCCGGCCCCGGCCCACGGTCACGCCAGCTACAAGCAGATCGCTATCCTGGATCAGGAGGATGTCCACCCTGGAGATGGCACCTACAGCTCCAAGTTCTCCACTGAGAACGGCATCTACAGGTCAGTGCCATTTACATGCAAATGTGCACATTTTGTGTTGCCATTCATTTGGTAAATTTGACGCTGAAGCTCATGTCCAACATTTCTCACCATAGCACGCTATTGTATCACTTCATTCCAGAAATAATATAGAAATACGATGTTTTAGTATACCGATGAATTGGATAACAAAACCCATATCGAGACAGCTATTTTTAGCCTGAATAACTGAAAGAATGATTGTTTCTAATGCCCCTTTGTATTGCGTCGAGTTCCCTATTCAAGTCAGATAGGATGTGTTTAAGCTTTGGACAGGGAGACGGGAATGCACGGGGACTCTATTTTACCGGCAATGAAGTTATTAATCTGTTAATTACCGTATGGAAACATTACATTATTCCTAGTTTCCATTTGTATACCTCTTCCGAACCCAAATGCGAGCAGACTTCTTTTTTCCAATCCAAAATTGATGTTGGCATGCGAAAGAGTTCAATAACAAAATAATGACAGTCCAAATTGCCATAGATAAAATAACAATCAGCTCTAGTTTTTTTCCCTCGTCAAGTATCAGTGCTGTTCTGTTCACATGACAATGTATAGTACGATCGACCTCTCACCTAACCACCATCTGTGTGCAGGTCTGAGACCGGCGTGCCCGTGCCCGGCTACGGCAAGAGCGCGTACGGAGAGTCGGAGGACAACTACCGCCAGGAGGGCTCTTGGAGCTACACCAACGGATATGGCGAGGAGGTCAAGGTCGCCTTTGTCGCCGACGAGAACGGCTACCAGCCGTCCAGTGACATCCTGCCGACCCCGGTGCCCACCCAGTACCCGACCCCCGAGGTTGACCCCAGCTACGTCGAGCCTCAGTCCGCCTACGGCAAGCCCGCCTACAAGCCCGCCTACAACTAAGTCATTCATACCCCACTTGTAAAATGAGTAACATGCTGTGATTACTCAATCGAAACTTGTCTATTTATTAATTTATTTGAACATGATCGTGTTTTGTGACGTATGCAAAATATAAACTTTGACAGAATACGCTGCATTTGGAGCTGTTTTTTCCTTCTCTAAAACAAGTGCATTGGATTGCGACGTTCAAGGTAGGTGAACGGGACTGTTGAAGGCATCACAGGTTTATGGAACGACGGGATCGAGGTGGTGAGTGAGGCAGTATTTGTCTCCTTATCTAAATGCTTCGCACATTTTACAGGCGGAACAACACTCACGATTGGTTGGTAGGAACAGAACCCAAGTATAATATCTGTTCGGTCATAGGCCATGATTATAAACACAGAAAGGAAACAGCATGGGAACAACTGAAATAAAGATAGATAAATGAACATGAATGCAAGATGATTCGTATCGTTTGATGTATGCAACCTGCATTTTAGAGCTTGACACAAGTACGTTGTTTTGAAAAGTTCCGACGATCTATTCCTTAACTATTCAACTTTTACATGTGATTTTTGGCTAAAAAATATGTCCCTCAGAATTTTATAATATGTTAGTAAGAATATAATATTGGGATAAAATTGCGGTTTGGTGGTAATAAGCAAGCTAGGTATTAATAGGTCAGTTGTCATTGTGAAAGACAGAAAGCAATCAGCATGGGAATAACTGAAATAAAGTTAGATAAATGAATATGAATGCCTGATGATTCTTATCGTTTGATGTATTCAACCTGCTTTTTAGAACTTGACACAAGTACGTAACTATGTCACAAACAAATCTATGATAGTGACGTAATTTAGAAATATCTACCGTAAACCTAACCATGAAATCTTCACTTGGTACTGTATATGCGAACGTTGCTCACACATTTGAGCGATGGTGTAAGGTGTAAAATGTAGTACTTTCAGGATTTCAAGGTGCAAATGAGAACACTTCACCACAAGAGCTACAAAATTGTTCCAAAATACCAACCTGAAGAGGTGACATTTGTGCCTACATGAGTAGGATTTTGCGACACATATTGAATGAAAATATCGCCGAGAGAAAGAAAGAAGTGCGTTTTCATTGGCAAATCTAGCCATCAAGTTGTGTAGGCCCGGTTCTCGGAAAGAAAGACAACTGCAGTCCTATGGAATTAAGCCATCTCACTAAATAGTACTACTTGGCCCTGGTTTAATAAAAACACACAATTTCTTCTTTAGCACGCATATGCATGCTTGGGCAATTATTTATTAGACGCTTCACTGTATTGGGGGGAGGGGGCTAATTTATATTGCTTTCATTTATATTAATGAATTGAGAGAGACATTTGATCCTGTCGCCCCCCCCCCCCCCCCCCACCCACCACCCAACCCCAACCCCACCCGAGGCCCCACAGCCCTTTTCTTGGTTTCAGCAGATTTTTTTCCACAAACCAAAAGTGTATTTTTCACCACTACAAACATGCATACATTAAAACACACATTCAGTACATCATAGGCGGCCCCCTCCCGCTCCGCCTCGCGTATTACCACGGCTCATCTTCGCGAAGCAGCGCCCGCCTCGTCACCGTTTGGGCGTGCGAGCTGTCGACCAACTGAGTCGGCGCCCCGCACACCCCGCCCGGGAAAATGTGCCGAGGGCCAGTCCCGGGTTTGCCCGGATGGGTAAAGGGCGGGGACCTATCCTATATTCGGTTCCAATTACAATCATTTCACAAATAGGCAGGCATCAATCAATTACAGTACATATTGTGTTTATTAAAAGGGTGGGCCTTACAAAACCGTATAGGCATCCAAGGCATATCCCGGCCAGGCCAGACGTCATCTCAGACGGCCGAGGCTCGAGTTAAAGGGGCTACACCTTGGGAAATATACGTGGAATTATGGACAAAAGTGTCCTGATTACGGTTCTGGTATTCGTTTTTGCGAGAAAAAAGTACCAATTTGTCATAATTGGAAAAATATTGATATTGATACATATGACGTCACAATAATCTTGCGTCACCAAAACTATTTGTGACGTCATACCAGCAAAACCCTATCCTTGAATCAGAATATGTAAGCAACACTAACAACCTCATTCGCTGGGTCGTGACTCACGAGTATATTGGTCGCGATTGAAAATGTGTCAATGTTTACACTATGGCCTTGTATTAGTAGAGTTGGAGTGGCCTTGCGTGAACACATACACATGATGTTCATGTGGATAAATAAATGTGATATGCCCACCCACAAATGTGTTTATATGTGTTCACCGGTATATGGTGGATGTAAATAAATATTGCAGCTACCGGTAGTAGCCACCAACCAAAAGGTGTGCCTTTTCAAGACGAGTGTGGACATTATTTTCAATTGGAAATCCCATGAAAATTGACAAAGTTATAGCCAATAATATTTCGAGCTAAGCGGCACTTCAACGTAAACAATATACAAACTTTGTCAAAATTGAATCATTATATTGCATGAAAACTGACCAGCCACCAATCAACAAATGCGGCCTATCACTAAGCATCTATTGGTAATTTTCAATTGGAAATCGGTTCACCATTGACAGAGTTAATTACTTAAGAATTCGAATTGGATCGAGTTTGGGTGAATGGGCTTGAACGGGATGGAGGCTGAAAATGTGTACCATTAGGGGCTCTACGGTACACAGTTCCGCAATGTTTGTATTTGAGACGCCAGAATTGTCCGAAACGATGGTAATTCCAAATGGCAGGGTAAATGTTTTCTCTATAGCTCAATAATGACGTTATAAACCCAAATTTAAAAACCTAATTTGTATAAAGTTAAGTAACTTTTCGAGATAAACAAAATATCACCATCGTTTTCAACATCACTTACTTCATATTTTCGACCACAACCAGCGTAAATTTTACAACTTTCAGACAGGTGAAACATTGGCTTTAATTGGAAAGGATGGGCGGGCATATAATCACAACAAGCGGAAGGCAAAATATATATTCCACGCCATTGCGTAAAAAAGGCAATACGGGAAAAGCCCGGAGTTTGATGTAAACCGAAAAGAACTTGCAAGTACCGGTCGTTAAAAGTATGGAACGCTTATCAAGTTTAACATGAAATATCTCTCGGAAGGAATTTTTATATGCAAAATACGATAAATTTACATCATATTTTGGCCTCGTCTGTCGATTTCAAGTGCTAACTCCATTATTGAAGGAAAATGTCATTATTTCCCTGGAGTGATTCCCAGGAATATATCATCGAAACTTCTTAAAACATTTTTAAAAGATTTAAAAAAGTTTCGCCCAATAATCCTTCGTGAAAATGGCTAGCATGTAATATTTTCCCAACAAGATTACCCGTTATGTAGCATATGCTCCACAGCCCATGTGTCAATAAGTGCTCCTTCTCAGTTATATTTGATGCAATGATCACAATCATACACGTACTGAAACATAACGGAATTTCTCTCCGTGCTAAAATTAAATGGGAACATAAATACCTATACCCTCTAGAACGCCATGCAATGGAACCTAAGACCTATTCCTTTGGTATTGTGACTTTTGGAAAACAAATAAACATCAACTGTCCCAAATAACACAATGTGACACCGCTACGGCTTTCAAGTTTCCTTTGTGTTTCTTTATATCCCTTGATCTGTACGGGCCGCCATTGATGTTGAATGTTGTAAGCAAATCAAAACGAATACTGGGTAGATCGGTCCGTCTAGAGTAGCGAAATGAGTGACGTCACAGGCATAAAGTAACGAAGACAATCTTTTGCAAAAGTATGACATTTTGTTGTTTGCAGCTCATGCAATTTAAACATCATTTCGAAAGCAATCAGCATCCCATCGCATGCCCTCTTGTCCCGTCGCTTCCCTCGCATCTCCGTCCCGTCCCGTCCTGTCCCGTCCCGTCCCGTCCCGTCCCGTCCCGTCCCGTCCCGTCCCGTCCCGTCCCGTCCCGTCCCGTCCCGTCCCGTCCCGTCCCGTCCCGTCCCGTCCCGTCCAGTCCCGTTCCGTTCCGTTCCGTTCCGATCCGTTCCGTTCCGTTCCGTTCCGTTCCGTTCCGTTCCGTTCCGTTCCGTTCCGTTCCGTCCCGTTCCGTCCCGTCCCGTCCCGCCCGTCCCGTCCCGTCCCGTCCCGTCCCGTCCCGTCCCGTCCCGTCCCGTCCCGTCCCGTCCCGTCCCGTCCCGTCCCGTCCCGTCCCGTCCCGTCCCGTCCCGACCCGACCCGACCCGTCCCGTCCCGTCCCGTCCTGTCTCGTCCTGTCTCGTCCTGTCCCCTCCTGTCCCCTCCTGTCCCGTCCTGTCACGTCCTGCCCCGTCCTGTCCCGTTCTGTCCCGTCCTTTCCCGTCATGTCCCATACTGTCCCGTCCTTTACCGTCCATTCTCGTCTTGTCCCGTCCTGTCCCATCCTGTCCCGCCCTGTCCCGTCCTGTCCCGTCCTGTCCCGTCTTGTCCCGTCCTGTCCCGTCCTGTCCCGTCCTGTCCCGTCCTGTCCCGTCCTGTCCCGTTCTGTCCCGTGCTGCCACGTCCCGTCCCGTCCCGTCCTGTCCTGTCCTGTTCTGTCCTGTCCTGTCCTGTCCTGTCCTGTTCTGTCCTGTCCTGTCCTGTCCTGTCCTGTCCTGTCCTGTCCCGTCCTGTCCCGTTCTGTCCCGTTCTGTCCCATCCTGTCCCGCCCTGTCCCGTCCCGTCCAGTCCCGTCCGGTCCCGTCCGGTCCCGTCCGGTCCCGTCCGGTCCCGTCCGGTTCCGTCCTGTCCCGTCCCTTCCCGTCCCATCCTGTCCTGTCCCGTCATGTCCATTCCCGTCCCGTCCCGTCCCTTCCCGTACTGTCCCGTCCCGTCTCATCCCGTCCCATCCCGTTTCGTCCTGTCCCGTCCTGTCCCGTCCTGTCTTGTCCTGTCCCGTCCTGTCCCGTCCTGTCCCGTCCTGTCCCGTCCTGTCCCGTCCCGTCCCGTCCCGTCCCGTCCCGTCCCGTCCCGTCCCGTCCCGTCCCGTCCCGTCCCGTCCCGTACCGTACCGTACCGTACCGTACCGTACCGTACCGTACCGTACCGCACCGTACCGTACCGCACCGTACCGTACCGTCCCGTCCCGTCCCGTCCCGTCCCGTCCCGTCCCGTCCCGTCCCGTCCCGTCCCGTCCCGTCCCGTCCCGTCCCGTCCTGTCCCGTCCCGTCCCGTCCCGTCCCGTCCCGTCCCGTCCCGTCCCGTCCCGTCCCGTCCCGTCCCGTCCCGTCCCGTCCCGTCCCGTCCGTCCCGCCCTGTCCCGTCCTATCCCGTCCTGTCCCGTCCTGTCCCGTCCTGTCCCGTTCTGTCCCGTGCTGTCACGTCCCGTCCCGTCCCGTCCTGTCCTGTCCTGTCCTGTCCTGTCCTGTCCTGTCCTGTCCTGTCCTGTCCTGTCCTCCTGCCCTGTCCTGTCCTGTCCTGTCCCGTCCCGTCCTGTCCCGTTCTCTCCCGTTCTGTCCCGTCCTGTCCCGTCCTGTCCCGCCCTGTCCCGCCCTGTCCCGTCCTGTCCCGACCCGTCCAGTCCCGTCCGGTCCCGTCCGGTCCCGTCCGGTCCCGTCCGGTCCCGTCCGGTCCCGTCCGGTCCCTTCCGGTCCCGTCCGGTCCCGTCCGGTTCCGTCCGGTTCCGTCCTGTCCCGTCCCTTCCCGTCCCATCCTGTCCTGTCCCGTCATGTACATTCCCGTCCCGTCCCGTCCCTTCCCGTACTGTCCCGTCCCGTCCCGTCCCGTCCCGTCCCGTCCCGTCCCGTCCCGTCCCGTCCCGTCCCGTCCCGTCCCGTCCCGTCCCGTCCCGTCCCGTCCCGTCCCGTCCCGTCCCATCCCATCCCATCCCATCCCATCCCATCCCATCCCATCCCATCCCATCCCATCCCATCCCATCCCATCCCATCCCATCCCATCCCATCCCATCCCATCCCATCCCATCCCATCCCATCCCATCCCATCCCGTCCCGTCCCGTCCCGTTTCGTCCTGTCCCGTCCTGTCCCGTCCTGCCCCGTCCTGTCCCGTCCTGTCCCGTCCTGTCCCGTCCTCTCCCGTCCTGTCCCGTCCTGTCCCGTCCTGTCCCGTCATGTCCCGTCCTGTCCCGTCCTGTCCCATCCTGTCCCATCCTGTCCCATCCTGTCCCATCCTGTCCCGTCCTGTCCCATCCTGTCCCATCCTGTCCCGTCCTGTCCCGTCCTGTCCCGTACTGTCCCGTCCTGTCCCATCCTGTCCCGCCCTGTCCCGTCCTGTCCCGTCATGTCCCGACCTGTACCGTCCAGTTCCGTCCTGTCCCGTTCTGCCCGTCCTGTCCTGTCCTTTCCTGTCCCATCCTGTCCCGCCCTGTCCCGTCCTGTCCCGTCCTGTCCTGTCCCGTCCTTTCTCATCCTGTCCCGTCCCAAGCCGTCCTGTCCCGTCCCATCCCTCATGTCCCGTCCCAAGCCTCCTTTCCCGTTTCATCCCTCCTGTCCCGTCCAGTCCCAAGCCTCCTCTCCCGTCCCATCCCCCATGTCCCGTCCCAAGCCCTCCTGTCCCGTTTCATCCCTCCTGTCCCGTCCCGTCCCAAGCCCTCCTGTCCCGTCCCGTCCCAAGCCCTCTTGTCCCGCTTCATCCCTCCTGTCACGTCCCGTCCCAAGCCCTCCTGTCCCGTTTCATCCCTCCTGTCCCGTCCCGTCCCAAGCCCTCCTGTCCCGTTTCATCCCTCCTGTCCCGTCCCGTCCCTTGCATCTCCACATCGTCCCATCCCGTCCAGTCACTTTGTCTACTTGTCCCGTTTTGGTCAAGAGCGACCCCGCCCTGATCCCGCGCCTCCGTCTCACGGGCGAGGCGACCCGCGGAGGGAACAGGCTCTCGCCGCTACTACGGCGGCGTCAGCCGTCACGGTCAGACTCGGGGGGCGTGGTTGGCCGCAGGGCACCGGCCCCGGCCCACACCGCCAGCTACTTAAGCTGACACGGACCGTAGGTGAGCATCAGTTCCACACCGATCCCACTCCCGACAACATGAAACTGGTGAGTAACGCAGAGGCAGTGGTCAGCTGACCAATCCAGTTCGGTTTGGTGGCGACTGGTGGAGGTGCTTTCATAAGGCAGAATCATAACTGCGATCAGTTATCTGGAAATGTTATACTGCTGTTGTTAATCTGTTGACTGTTATTCCTTGATGTTCCAGTTCATCGTTGCTGCCCTGGCCCTGGTGGCGGTCGCCGACAGGCCTTCCTACAGGCCCCGGCCTGCCTACGTCGCCCCGACCTACGCACCGGCCCCGACCTACGCTCCCAAACCGACCTACGCCCCGGCCCCGGTCTACCAGCACCAGCCCAGCTACGCCCCGGCCCCGGCCCACGGTCACGCCAGCTACAAGCAGATCGCTATCCTGGATCAGGAGGATGTCCACCCTGGAGATGGCACCTACAGCTCCAAGTTCTCCACTGAGAACGGCATCTACAGGTCAGTGCCATTTACATGCAAATGTGCACATTTTGTGTTGCCATTCATTTGGTAAATTTGACGCTGAAGCTCATGTCCAACATTTCTCACCATAGCACGCTATTGTATCACTTCATTCCAGAAATAATATAGAAATACGATGTTTTAGTATACCGATGAATTGGATAACAAAACCCATATCGAGACAGCTATTTTTAGCCTGAATAACTGAAAGAATGATTGTTTCTAATGCCCCTTTGTATTGCGTCGAGTTCCCTATTCAAGTCAGATAGGATGTGTTTAAGCTTTGGACAGGGAGACGGGAATGCACGGGGACTCTATTTTACCGGCAATGAAGTTATTAATCTGTTAATTACCGTATGGAAACATTACATTATTCCTAGTTTCCATTTGTATACCTCTTCCGAACCCAAATGCGAGCAGACTTCTTTTTTCCAATCCAAAATTGATGTTGGCATGCGAAAGAGTTCAATAACAAAATAATGACAGTCCAAATTGCCATAGATAAAATAACAATCAGCTCTAGTTTTTTTTCCCTCGTCAAGTATCAGTGCTGTTCTGTTCACATGACAATGTATAGTACGATCGACCTCTCACCTAACCACCATCTGTGTGCAGGTCTGAGACCGGCGTGCCCGTGCCCGGCTACGGCAAGAGCGCGTACGGAGAGTCGGAGGACAACTACCGCCAGGAGGGCTCTTGGAGCTACACCAACGGATATGGCGAGGAGGTCAAGGTCGCCTTTGTCGCCGACGAGAACGGCTACCAGCCGTCCAGTGACATCCTGCCGACCCCGGTGCCCACCCAGTACCCGACCCCCGAGGTTGACCCCAGCTACGTCGAGCCTCAGTCCGCCTACGGCAAGCCCGCCTACAAGCCCGCCTACAACTAAGTCATTCATACCCCACTTGTAAAATGAGTAACATGCTGTGATTACTCAATCGAAACTTGTCTATTTATTAATTTATTTGAACATGATCGTGTTTTGTGACGTATGCAAAATATAAACTTTGACAGAATACGCTGCATTTCGAGCTGTTTTTTCCTTCTCTAAAACAAGTGCATTGGATTGCGACGTTCAAAGTAGGTGAACGGGACTGTTGAAGGCATCACAGGTTTATGGAACGACGGGATCGAGGTGGTTAGTGAGGCAGTATTTGTCTCCTTATCTAAATGCTTCGCACATTTTACTGGCGGAACAACACTCACGATTGGTTGGTAGGAACAGAACCCAAGTATAATATCTGTTCGGTCATAGGCCATGATTATAAACACAGAAAGGAAACGGCATGGGAACAACTGAAATAAAGATAGATAAATGAACATGAATGCAAGATGATTCTTATCGTTTGATGTATGCAACCTGCATTTTAGAGCTTGACACAAGTACGTTGTTTTGAAAAGTTCCGACGATCTATTCCTTAACTATTCAACTTTTACATGTGATTTTTGGCTAAAAAATATGTCCCTCAGAATTTTATAATATGTTAGTAAGAATATAATATTGGGATAAAATTGCGGTTTGGTGGTAATAAGCAAGCTAGGTATTAATAGGTCAGTTGTCATTGTGAAAGACAGAAAGCAATCAGCATGGGAATAACTGAAATAAAGATAGATAAATGAATATGAATGCCTGATGATTCTTATCGTTTGATGTATTCAACCTGCTTTTTAGAACTTGACACAAGTACGTAACTATGTCACAAACAAATATATGATAGTGACGTAATTTAGAAATATCTACCGTAAACCTAACCATGAAATCTTCACTTGGTACTGTATATGCGAACGTTGCTCACACATTTGAGCGATGGTGTAAGGTGTAAAATGTAGTACTTTCAGGATTTCAAGGTGCAAATGAGAACACTTCACCACAAGAGCTACAAAATTGTTCCAAAATACCAACCTGAAGAGGTGACATTTGTGCCTAAATGAGTAGGATTTTGCGACACATATTGAATGAAAATATCGCCGAGAGAAAGAAAGAAGTGCGTTTTCATTGGCAAATCTAGCCATCAAGTTGTGTAGGCCCGGTTCTCGGAAAGAAAGACAACTGCAGTCCTATGGAATTAAGCCATCTCACTAAATAGTACTACTTGGCCCTGGTTTAATAAAAACACACAATTTCTTCTTTAGCACGCATATGCATGCTTGGGCAATTATTTATTAGACGCTTCACTGTATTGGGGGGAGGGGGCTAATTTATATTGCTTTCATTTATATTAATGAATTGAGAGAGACATTTGATCCTGTCGCCCCCCCCCCCCCCCCACCCACCACCCAACCCCAACCCCACCCGAGGCCCCACAGCCCTTTTCTTGGTTTCAGCAGATTTTTTTCGACAAACCAAAAGTGTATTTTTAACCACTACAAACATGCATACATTAAAACACACATTCAGTACATCATAGGCGGCCCCCTCCCGCTCCGCCTCGCGTTTTACCACGGCTCATCTTCGCGAAGCAGCGCCCGCCTCGTCACCGTTTGGGCGTGCGAGCTGTCGACCAACTGAGTCGGCGCCCCGCACACCCCGCCCGGGAAAATGTGCCGAGGGCCAGTCCCGGGTTTGCCCGGATGGGTAAAGGGCGGGGACCTATCCTATATTCGGTTCCAATTACAATCATTTCACAAATAGGCAGGCATCAATCAATTACAGTACATATTGTGTTTATTAAAAGGGTGGGCCTTACAAAACCGTATAGGCATCCAAGGCATATCCCGGCCAGGCCAGACGTCATCTCAGACGGCCGAGGCTCGGATTAAAGGGGCTACACCTTGGGAAATATACGTGGAATTATGGACAAAAGTGTCCTGATTACGGTTCTGGTATTCGTTTTTGCGAGAAAAAAGTACCAATTTGTCATAATTGGAAAAATGTTGATATTGATACATATGACGTCACAATAATCTTGCGTCACCAAAACTAATTGTGACGTCATACCAGCAAAACCCTATCCTTGAATCAGAATATGTAAGCAACACTAACAACCTCATTCGCTGGGTCGTGACTCACGAGTATATTGGTCGCGATTGAAAATGTGTCAATGTTTACACTATGGCCTTGTATGAGTAGAGTTGGAGTGGCCTTGCGTGAACACATACACATGATGTTCATGTGGATAAATAAATGTGATATGCCCACCCACAAATGTGTTTATATGTGTTCACCGGTATATGGTGGATGTAAATAAATATTGCAGCTACCGGTAGTAGCTACCAACCAAAAGGTGTGCCTTTTCAAGACGAGTGTGGACATTATTTTCAATTGGAAATCCCATGAAAATTGACAAAGTTATAGCCAATAATATTTCGAGCTAAGCGGCACTTCAACGTAAACAATATACAAACTTTGTCAAAATTGAATCATTATATTGCATGAAAACTGACCAGCCACCAATCAACAAATGCGGCCTATCACTAAGCATCTATTGGTAATTTTCGATTGGAAATCGGTTCACCATTGACAGAGTTAATTACTTAAGAATTCGAATTGGATCGAGTTTGGGTGAATGGGCTTGAACGGGATGGAGGCTGAAAATGTGTACCATTAGGGGCTCTACGGTACACAGTTCCGCAATGTTTGTATTTGAGACGCCAGAATTGTCCGAAACGATGGTAATTCCAAATGGCAGGGTAAAGGTTTTCTCTATAGCTCAATAATGACGTTATAAACCCAAATTTAAAAACCTAATTTGTATAAAGTTAAGTAACTTTTCGAGATAAACAAAATATCACCATCGTTTTCAACATCACTTACTTCATATTTTCGACCACAACCAGCGTAAATTTTACAACTTTCAGACAGGTGAAACATTGGCTTTAATTGGAAAGGATGTGCGGGCATATAATCACAACAAGCGGAAGGCAAAATATATATTCCACGCCATTGCGTAAAAAAGGCAATACGGGAAAAGCCCGGAGTTTGATGTAAACCGAAAAGAACTTGCAAGTACCGGTCGTTAAAAGTATGGAACGCTTATCAAGTTTAACATGAAATATCTCTCGGAAGGAATTTTTATATGCAAAATACGATAAATTTACATCATATTTTGGCCTCGTCTGTCGATTTCAAGTGCTAACTCCATTATTGAAGGAAAATGTCATTATTTCCCTGGAGTGATTCCCAGGAATATATCATCGAAACTTCTTAAAACATTTTAAAAAGATTTAAAAAAGTTTCGCCCAATAATCCTTCGTGAAAATGGCTAGCATGTAATATTTTCCCAACAAGATTACCCGTTATGTAGCATATGCTCCACAGCCCATGTGTCAATAAGTGCTCCTTCTCAGTTATATTTGATGCAATGATCACAATCATACACGTACTGAAACATAACGGAATTTCTCTCCGTGCTAAAATTAAATGGGAACATAAATACCTATACCCTCTAGAACGCCATGCAATGGAACCTAAGACCTATTCCTTTGGTATTGTGACTTTTGGAAAACAAATAAACATCAACTGTCCCAAATAACACAATGGGACACCGCTACGGCTTTCAAGTTTCCTTTGTGTTTCTTTATATCCCTTGATCTGTGCGGGCCGCCATTGATGTTGAATGTTGTAAGCAAATCAAAACGAATACTGGGTAGATCGGTCCGTCTAAAGTAGCGAAATGAGTGACGTCACAGGCATAAAGTAACGAAGACAATCTTTTGCAAAAGTATGACATTTTGTTGTTTGCAGCTCATGCAATTTAAACATCATTTCGAAAGCAATCAGCATCCCATCGCATGCCCTCTTGTCCCGTCGCTTCCCTCGCATCTCCGTCCCGTCCCGTCCCGTCCCGTCCCGTCCCGTCCCGTACCGTACCGTCCCGTCCCGTCCCGTCCCGTCCCGTCCCGTCCCGTTCCGTTCCGTTCCGTTCCGTTCCGATCCGTTCCGTTCCGTTCCGTTCCGTTCCGTTCCGTTCCGTTCCGTTCCGTTCCGTTCCGTTCCGTTCCGTTCCGTTCCGTTCCGTTCCGTTCCGCCCGTCCCGTCCCGTCCCGTCCCGTCCCGTCCCGTCCCGTCCCGACCCGACCCGACCCGTCCCGTCCCGTCCCGTCCCGTCCCGTCCCGTCCCGTCCCGTCCCGTCCCGTCCCGTCCCGTCCCGTCCCGTCCCGTCCCGTCCCGTCCCGTCCCGTCCCGTCCCGTCCCGTCCCGTCCCGTCCTGTCTCGTCCTGTCTCGTCCTGTCTCGTCCTGTCTCGTCCTGTCTCGTCCTGTCCCCTCCTGTCCCCTCCTGTCCCGTCCTGTCACGTCCTGCCCCGTCCTGCCCCGTCCTGTCCCGTTCTGTCCCGTCCTTTCCCGTCATGTCCCATACTGTCCCGTCCTTTACCGTCCTTTCTCGTCCTGTCCCGTCCTGTCCCATCCTGTCCCGCCCTGTCACGTCCTGTCCCGTCCTGTCCCGTCTTGTCCCGTCCTGTCCCGTCCTGTCCCGTCCTGTCCCGTCCTGTCCCGTTCTGTCCCGTGCTGCCACGTCCCGTCCCGTCCCGTCCTGTCCTGTCCTGTTCTGTTCTGTTCTGTCCTGTCCTGTCCTGTCCTGTCCTGTCCTGTTATGTCCTGTCCTGTCCTGTCCTGTCCTGTCCTGTCCTGTCCTGTCCCGTCCTGTCCCGTTCTGTCCCGTTCTGTCCCATCCTGTCCCGCCCTGTCCCGTCCCGTACAGTCCCGTCCGGTCCCGTCCGGTCCCGTCCGGTCCCGTCCGGTCCCGTCCGGTCCCGTCCGGTCCCGTCCGGTCCCGTCCGGTCCCGTCCGGTCCCGTCCGGTCCCGTCCGGTTCCGTCCTGTCCCGTCCCTTCCCGTCCCATCCTGTCCTGTCCCGTCATGTCCATTCCCGTCCCGTCCCGTCCCTTCCCGTACTGTCCCGTCCCGTCTCATCCCGTCCCATCCCGTTTCGTCCTGTCCCGTCCTGTCCCGTCCTGTCCCATCCTGTCCCGTCCTGTCCCGTCCTGTCCCGTCCTGTCCCGTCCCGTCCCGTCCCGTCCCGTCCCGTCCCGTCCCGTCCCGTCCCGTCCCGTCCCGTCCCGTCCCGTCCCGTCCCGTCCCGTCCCGTCCCGTCCCGTCCCGTTCCGTTCCGTTCCGTTCCGTCCCGTCCCGTCCCGTCCCGTCCCGTCCCGTCCCGTCCCGTCCCGTCCCGTCCCGTCCCGTCCCGTCCCGTCCCGTCCCGTCCCGTCCCGTACCGTCCCGTCCCGTCCCGTCCCGTCCCATCCCATCCCATCCCATCCCATCCCGTCCCGTCCCGTCCCGTCCCGTCCCGTCCCGTCCCGTCCCGTCCCGTCCCGTCCCGTCCCGTCCGTCCCGCCCTGTCCCGTCCTATCCCGTCCTGTCCCGTCCTGTCCCGTCCTGTCCCGTTCTGTCCCGTCCCGTCCCGTCCCGTCCTGTCCTGTCCTGTCCTGTCCTGTCCTGTCCTGTCCTGTCCTGTCCTGTCCTGTCCTGTCCTGGCCTGTCCTGTCCTCCTGTCATGTCCTGTCCTGTCCTGTCCCGTCCCGTCCTGTCCCGTTCTCTCCCGTTCTGTCCCGTCCTGTCCCGTCCTGTCCCGCCCTGTCCCGTCTTGTCCCGACCCGTCCAGTCCCGTCCGGTCCCGTCCGGTCCCGTCCGGTCCCGTCCGGTCCCTTCCGGTCCCGTCCGGTCCCGTCCGGTTCCGTCCTGTCCCGTCCTGTCCCGTCCTGTCCCGTTCTGTCCCGTGCTGTCACGTCCCGTCCCGTCCCGTCCTGTCCCCCCTGTCCCGTCCTATCCCGTCCCGTCCCGTCCCGTCCAGTTCCGTTCCGTTCCGTTCCGTTCCGTTCCGTTCCGTTCCGTTCCGTTCCGTTCCGTTCCGTTCCGATCCGATCCGTTCCGTTCCGTTCCGTTCCGTTCCGTTCCGTTCCGTTCCGTTCCGTTCCGTTCCGTTCCGTTCCGTTCCGTTCCGTCCCGTCCCGTCCCGCCCGTCCCGTCCCGTCCCGTCCCGTCCCGTCCCGTCCCGTCCCGTCCCGTCCCGTCCCGTCCCGTCCCGTCCTGTCTCGTCCTGTGTCGTCCTGTCTCGTCCTGTCCCCTCCTGTCCCCTCCTGTCCCGTCCTGTCACGTCCTGCCCCGTCCTGTCCCGTTCTGTCCCGTCCTTTCCCGTCATGTCCCATACTGTCCCGTCCTTTACCGTCCTTTCTCGTCCTGTCCCGTCCTGTCCCATCCTGTCCCGCCCTGTCCCGTCCTGTCCCGTCCTGTCCCGTCTTGTCCCGTCCTGTCCCGTCCTGTCCCGTCCTGTCCCGTCCTGTCCCGCTCTGTCCCGTGCTGCCACGTCCCGTCCTGTCCTGTCCTGTCCTGTCCTGTCCTGCCCTGTCCTGTCCTGTCCTGTCCTGTCCTGTCCTGTCCTGTCCTGTCCTGTCCTGTCCTGTCCCGTCCTGTCCCGTTCTGTCCCGTTCTGTCCCATCCTGTCCCGCCCTGTCCCGTCCCGTACAGTACCGTCCGGTCCCGTCCGGTCCCGTCCGGTCCCGTCCGGTCCCGTCCGGTCCCGTCCGGTCCCGTCCGGTCCCGTCCGGTCCCGTCCGGTTCCGTCCTGTCCCGTCCCTTCCCGTCCCATCCTGTCCTGTCCCGTCATGTCCATTCCCGTCCCGTCCCGTCCCTTCCCGTACTGTCCCGTCCCGTCTCATCCCGTCCCATCCCGTTTCGTCCTGTCCCGTCCTGTCCCGTCCCGTCCCGTCCCGTCCCGTCCCGTCCCGTCCCGTCCCGTCCCGTCCCGTCCCGTCTCGTCCCGTCCCGTCCCGTCCCGTCCCGTCCCGTCCCGTCCCGTCCCGTCCCGTCCCATCCCATCCCATCCCATCCCATCCCATCCCATCCCATCCCATCCCGTCCCGTCCCGTCCCGTCCCGTCCCGTCCCGTCCCGTCCCGTCCCGTCCCGTCCCGTCCCGTCCGTCCCGCCCTGTCCCGTCCTATCCCGTCCTGTCCCGTCCTGTCCCGTCCTGTCCCGTTCTGTCCCGTGCTGTCACGTCCCGTCCCGTCCCGTCCTGTCCTGTCCTGTCCTGTCCTGTCCTGTCCTGTCCTGTCCTGCCCTGTCCTGTCCTGTCCTGTCCTGTCCTGTCCTGTCCTGTCCTGTCCTGTCCTCCTGCCCTGTCCTGTCCTGTCCTGTCCCGTCCCGTCCTGTCCCGTTCTCTCCCGTTCTGTCCCGTCCTGTCCCGCCCTGTCCCGTCCTGTCCCGTCATGTCCCGACCTGTACCGTCCAGTTCCGTCCTGTCCCGTTCTGCCCGTCCTGTCCTGTCCTTTCCTGTCCTATCCTGTCCCGCCCTGTCCCGTCCTGTCCCGTCCTGTCCTGTCCCGTCCTTTCTCATCCTGTCCCGTCCCAAGCCGTCCTGTCCCGTCCCATCCCTCATGTCCCGTCCCAAGCCTCCTTTCCCGTTTCATCCCTCCTGTCCCGTCCAGTCCCAAGCCTCCTCTCCCGTCCCATCCCCCATGTCCCGTCCCAAGCCCTCCTGTCCCGTTTCATCCCTCCTGTCCCGTCCCGTCCCAAGCCCTCCTGTCCCGTCCCGTCCCAAGCCCTCTTGTCCCGCTTCATCCCTCCTGTCACGTCCCGTCCCAAGCCCTCCTGTCCCGTTTCATCCCTCCTGTCCCGTCCCATCCCAAGCCCTCCTGTCCCGTTTCATCCCTCCTGTCCCGTCCCGTCCCTTGCATCTCCACATCGTCCCATCCCGTCCAGTCACTTTGTCTACTTGTCCCGTTTTGGTCAAGAGCGACCCCGCCCTGATCCCGCGCCTCCGTCTCACGGGCGAGGCGACCCGCGGAGGGAACAGGCTCTCGCCGCTACTACGGCGGCGTCAGCCGTCACGGTCAGACTCGGGGGGCGTGGTTGGCCGCAGGGCACCGGCTCCGGCCCACACCGCCAGCTACTTAAGCGAACACGGACCGTAGGTGAGCATCAGTTCCACACCGATCCCACTCCCGACAACATGAAGCTGGTGAGTAACGCAGAGGCAGTGGTCAGCTGACCAATCCAGTTCGGTTTGTTGGCGACTGGTGGAGGTGCTTTCATAAAGCACAATCATAACTGCGATCAGTTATCTGGAAATGTTATACTGCTGTTGTTAATCTGTTGACTGTTATTCCTTGATGTTCCAGTTCATCGTTGCTGCCCTGGCCCTGGTGGCGGTCGCCGACAGGCCTTCCTACAGGCCCCGGCCTGCCTACGTCGCCCCGACCTACGCTCCCAAACCGACCTACGCCCCGGCCCCGGTCTACCAGCACCAGCCCAGCTACGCCCCGGCCCCGGCCCACGGTCACGCCAGCTACAAGCAGATCGCTATCCTGGATCAGGAGGATGTCCACCCTGGAGATGGCACCTACAGCTCCAAGTTCTCCACTGAGAACGGCATCTACAGGTCAGTGCCATTTACATGCAAATGTGAACATTTTGTGTTGCCATTCATTTGGTAAATTTGACGCTGAAGCTCATGTCCAACATTTCTCACCATAGCACGCTATTGTATCACTTCATTCCAGAAATAATATAGAAATACGATGTTTTAGTACACCGATGAATTGGATAACAAAACCCATATCGAGACAGCTATTTTTAGCCTGAATAACTGAAAGAATGATTGTTTCTAATGCCCCTTTGTATTGCGTCGAGATCCCTATTCAAGTCAGATAAGATGTGTTTAAGCTTTGGACAGGGAGACGGGAATGCATGGGGACTATTCTACCGGCAATGAAGTTATTAATCTGTTAATTACCGTATGGAAACATTACATTATTCCTAGTTTCCATTTGTATACCTCTTCCGAACCCAAATGCGAGCAGACTTCTTTTTTCCAATCCAAAATTGATGTTGGCATGCGAAAGAGTTCAATAACAAAATAATGACAGTCCAAATTGCCATAGATAAAATAACAATCAGCTCTAGTTTTTTTCCCTCGTCAAGTATCAGTGCTGTTCTGTTCACATGACAATGTATAGTACGATCGACCTCTCACCTAACCACCATCTGTGTGCAGGTCTGAGACCGGCGTGCCCGTGCCCGGCTACGGCAAGAGCGCGTACGGAGAGTCGGAGGACAACTACCGCCAGGAGGGCTCTTGGAGCTACACCAACGGATATGGCGAGGAGGTCAAGGTCGCCTTTGTCGCCGACGAGAACGGCTACCAGCCGTCCAGTGACATCCTGCCGACCCCGGTGCCCACCCAGTACCCGACCCCCGAGGTTGACCCCAGCTACGTCGAGCCTCAGTCCGCCTACGGCAAGCCCGCCTACAAGCCCACCTACAACTAAGTCATTCATACTCCACTTGTAAAATGAGTAACATGCTGTGATTACTCAATCGAAACTTCTCTATTTATTAATTTATTTGAACATGATCGTGTTTTGTGACGTATGCAAAATATAAACTTTGACAGAATACGCTGCATTTCGAGCTGTTTTTTCCTTCTCTAAAACAAGTGCATTGGATTGCGACGTTCAAAGTAGGAGAACGGGACTGTTGAAGGCATCACAGGTTTATGGAACGACGGGATCGAGGTGGTTAGTGAGGCAGTATTTGTCTCCTTATCTAAATGCTTCGCACATTTTACTGGCGGAACAACACTCACGATTGGTTGGTAGGAACAGAACCCAAGTATAATATCTGTTCGGTCATAGGCCATGATTATAAACACAGAAAGGAAACGGCATGGGAACAACTGAAATAAAGATAGATAAATGAACATGAATGCAAGATGATTCTTATCGTTTGATGTATGCAACCTGCATTTTAGAGCTTGACACAAGTACGTTGTTTTGAAAAGTTCCGACGATCTATTCCTTAACTATTCAACTTTTACATGTGATTTTTGGCTAAAAAATATGTCCCTCAGAATTTTATAATATGTTAGTAAGAATATAATATTGGGATAAAATTGCGGTTTGGTGGTATTAAGCAAGCTAGGTATTAATAGGTCAGTTGTCATTGTGAAAGACAGAAAGCAATCAGCATGGGAATAACTGAAATAAAGATAGATAAATGAATATGAATGCCTGATGATTCTTATCGTTTGATGTATTCAACCTGCTTTTTAGAACTTGACACAAGTACGTAACTATGTCACAAACAAATCTATGATAGTGACGTAATTTAGAAATATCTACCGTAAACCTAACCATGAAATCTTCACTTGGTACTGTATATGCGAACGTTGCTCACACATTTGAGCGATGGTGTAAGGTGTAAAATGTAGTACTTTCAGGATTTCAAGGTGCAAATGAGAACACTTCACCACAAGAGCTACAAAATTGTTCCAAAATACCAACCTGAAGAGGTGACATTTGTGCCTACATGAGTAGGATTTTGCGACACATATTGAATGAAAATATCGCCGAGAGAAAGAAAGAAGTGCGTTTTCATTGGCAAATCTAGCCATCAAGTTGTGTAGGCCCGGTTCTCGGAAAGAAAGACAACTGCAGTCCTATGGAATTAAGCCATCTCACTAAATAGTACTACTTGGCCCTGGTTTAATAAAAACACACAATTTCTTCTTTAGCACGCATATGCATGCTTGGGCAATTATTTATTAGACGCTTCACTGTATTGGGGGGAGGGGGCTAATTTATATTGCTTTCATTTATATTAATGAATTGAGAGAGACATTTGATCCTGTCGCCCCCCCCCCCCCCCACCCACCACCCAACCCCAACCCCACCCGAGGCCCCACAGCCCTTTTCTTGGTTTCAGCAGATTTTTTTCCACAAACCAAAAGTGTATTTTTCACCACTACAAACATGCATACATTAAAACACACATTCAGTACATCATAGGCGGCCCCCTCCCGCTCCGCCTCGCGTTTTACCACGGCTCATCTTCGCGAAGCAGCGCCCGCCTCGTCACCGTTTGGGCGTGCGAGCTGTCGACCAACTGAGTCGGCGCCCCGCACACCCCGCCCGGGAAAATGTGCCGAGGGCCAGTCCCGGGTTTGCACGGATGGGTAAAGGGCGGGGACCTATCCTATATTCGGTTCCAATTACAATCAATTCACAAATAGGCAGGCATCAATCAATTACAGTACATATTGTGTTTATTAAAAGGGTGGGCCTTACAAAACCGTATAGGCATCCAAGGCATATCCCGGCCAGGCCAGACGTCATCTCAGACGGCCGAGGCTCGGGTTAAAGGGGCTACACCTTGGGAAATATACGTGGAATTATGGACAAAAGTGTCCTGATTACGGTTCTGGTATTCGTTTTTGCGAGAAAAAAGTACCAATTTGTCATAATTGGAAAAATATTGATATTGATACATATGACGTCACAATAATCTTGCGTCACCAAAACTAATTGTGACGTCATACCAGCAAAACCCTATCCTTGAATCAGAATATGTAAGCAACACTAACAACCTCATTCGCTGGGTCGTGACTCACGAGTATATTGGTCGCGATTGAAAATGTGTCAATGTTTACACTATGGCCTTGTATGAGTAGAGTTGGAGTGGCCTTGCGTGAACACATACACATGATGTTCATGTGGATAAATAAATGTGATATGCCCACCCACAAATGTGTTTATATGTGTTCACCGGTATATGGTGGATGTAAATAAATATTGCAGCTACCGGTAGTAGCCACCAACCAAAAGGTGTGCCTTTTCAAGACGAGTGTGGACATTATTTTCAATTGGAAATCCCATGAAAATTGACAAAGTTATAGCCAATAATATTTCGAGCTAAGCGGCACTTCAACGTAAACTATATACAAACTTTGTCAAAATTGAATCATTATATTGCATGAAAACTGACCAGCCACCAATCAACAAATGCGGCCTATCACTAAGCATCTATTGGTAATTTTCAATTGGAAATCGGTTCACCATTGACAGAGTTAATTACTTAAGAATTCGAATTGGATCGAGTTTGGGTGAATGGGCTTGAACGGGATGGAGGCTGAAAATGTGTACCATTAGGGGCTCTACGGTACACAGTTCCGCAATGTTTGTATTTGAGACGCCAGAATTGTCCGAAACGATGGTAATTCCAAATGGCAGGGTAAAGGTTTTCTCTATAGCTCAATAATGACGTTATAAACCCAAATTTAAAAACCTAATTTGTATAAAGTTAAGTAACTTTTCGAGATAAACAAAATATCACCATCGTTTTCAACATCACTTACTTCATATTTTCGACCACAACCAGCGTAAATTTTACAACTTTCAGACAGGTGAAACATTGGCTTTAATTGGAAAGGATGGGCGGGCATATAATCACAACAAGCGGAAGGCAAAATATATATTCCACGCCATTGCGTAAAAAAGGCAATACGGGAAAAGCCCGGAGTTTGATGTAAACCGAAAAGAACTTGCAAGTACCGGTCGTTAAAAGTATGGAACGCTTATCAAGTTTAACATGAAATATCTCTCGGAAGGAATTTTTATATGCAAAATACGATAAATTTACATCATATTTTGGCCTCGTCTGTCGATTTCAAGTGCTAACTCCATTATTGAAGGAAAATGTCATTATTTCCCTGGAGTGATTCCCAGGAATATATCATCGAAACTTCTTAAAACATTTTAAAAAGATTTAAAAAAGTTTCGCCCAATAATCCTTCGTGAAAATGGCTAGCATGTAATATTTTCCCAACAAGATTACTCGTTATGTAGCATATGCTCCACAGCCCATGTGTCAATAAGTGCTCCTTCTCAGTTATATTTGATGCAATGATCACAATCATACACGTACTGAAACATAACGGAATTTCTCTCCGTGCTAAAATTAAATGGGAACATAAATACCTATACCCTCTAGAACTCTATGCAGTTGAACCTAAGACCTATTCCTTTGGTATTGTGACTTTTGGAAAACAAATAAACATCAACTGTCCCAAATAACACAATGTGACACCGCTACGGCTTTCAAGTTTCCTTTGTGTTTCTTTATATCCCTTGATCTGTACCGGCCGCCATTGATGTTGAATGTTGTAAGCAAATCAAAACGCTAGATACTGGGTAGATCGGTCCGTCTAGAGTAGCGAAATGAGTGACGTCACAGGCCTAAAGTAACGAAGACAATCTTTTGCAAAAGTATGACATTTTGTTGTTTGCAGCTCATGCAATTTAAACATCATTTCGAAAGCAATAAGCATCCCATCGCATGCCCTCTTGTCCCGTCGCTTCCCTCGCATCTCCGTCCCGTCCCGTCCCGTCCCGTCCCGTCCCGTCCCGTCCCGTCCCGTCCCGTCCCGTCCCGTCCCGTCCCGTCCCGTCCCGTCCCGTCCCGTCCCGTCCCGTCCCGTCTCGTCTCGTCCCGTCCCGTCCCGTCCCGCCCCGTCCCGTCCCGTCCCGTCCCGTCCCGTCCCGTCCCGTCCCGTCCCGTCCCGTCCCGTCCCGTCCTGTATCGTCCCGTCCCGTCCCGTCTCGTCTCGTCTCGTCTCGTCTCGTCTCGTCTCGTCTCGTCTCGTCTCGTCTCGTCTCGTCTCGTCTCGTCTCGTCTCGTCTCGTCTCGTCTCGTCTCGTCTCGTCTCGTCTCGTCTCGTCTCGTCTCGTCTCGTCTCGTCTCGTCTCGTCTCGTCTCGTCCCGTCCCGTCCCGTCCCGTCCCGTCCCGTCTCGTCCCGTCCCGTCCCGTCCCGTCCCGTCCCGTCCCGTCCCGTCCCGTCCCGTCCCGTCCCGTCCCGTCCCGTCCCGTCCCGTCCCGTCCCGTCCCGCCCCGCCCCGCCCCGCCCCGCCCCGCCCCGTCCCGTCCCGTCCCGTCCCGTCCCGTCCCGTCCCGTCCCGTCCCGCCCCGCCCCTCCCCGCCCCGCCCCGCCCCGCCCCGTCCCGTCCCGTCCCGTCCCGTCCCGTCCTGTCCCGTCCTGTCCCGTCCTGTCCCGTCCTGTCCCGTCCTGTCCCGTCCTGTCCCGTCCTGTCCCGTCCTGTCCCGTCCGGTCACCTGTCCCGTCCTGTCCCGTCCTGTCCCGTCCTGTCCCGTCCTGTCCCGTCCTGTCCCGTCCTGTCCCGTCCTGTCCCGTCCTGTCCCGTCCTGTCCCGTCCTGTCCCGTCCTGTCCCGTCCTGTCCCGTCCCGTCCGGTCCCGTCCAGTCCCGTCCTGCCCCGTCCTGCCCCGTCCTGCCCCGTCCTGCCCCGTCCTGTCCCGTTCGGTCCCGTCCTTTCCCGTCCTGTCCCGTCCCGTCCCGTCCTGTCCTGTCCTGTCCTGTCCTGTCCTGTTCTGTTCTGTCCTGTCCTGTCCTGTCCTGTCCTGTCCTGTCCTGTCCTGTCCTGTCCTGTCCTGTCCTATCCCGTCCTGTCCCGTCCTGTCCCATTCTGTCCCGTCCTGTCCGGCCCTATCCCGCCCTGTCCCGTCCTGTCCCGTCCAGCCAAGTACCGTCCGGTCCCGTCCGGTCACGTCCGGTTCCGTCCTGTCCCGTCCCTTCCGGTCCCTTCCTGTCCCATCCTGCCCTGTCCCGTCCCGTCCCGTCCCGTCCCGTCCCGTCCCGTCCCGTCCCGTCCCGTCCCGTCCCGTCCCGTCCCGTCCCGTCCCGTCCTGTCCCGTCCTGTCCCGTCTTGTCCCATCCTGTGCCATCCTCTCCCGTCCCGTCCCGTCCCGTCCCGTCCCGTCCCGTCCCGTCCCGTCCCGTCCCGTCCCGTCCCGTCCCGTCCCGTCCCGTCCCGTCCCGTCCCGTCCCGTCTCGTCTCGTCTCGTCTCGTCTCGTCTCGTCTCGTCTCGTCTCGTCTCGTCTCGTCTCGTCTCGTCTCGTCTCGTCTCGTCTCGTCTCGTCTCGTCTCGTCTCGTCCCGTCCCGTCCCGTCCCGTCCCGTCCCGTCCCGTCCCGTCCCGTACTGTCTCATCCTGTGCCATCCGGTCCCGTCCCGTCCCGTCCCG
Source organism: Chirona hameri (assembly GCA_036785665.1). NCBI lineage: Eukaryota > Metazoa > Arthropoda > Thecostraca > Balanomorpha > Balanidae > Chirona > Chirona hameri. The sequence goes on along the minus strand of JAXIVJ010000012.1, from coordinate 96,581 downwards.
TCCCGTCCCGTCCCGTCCCGTCCCGTCCCGTCCCGTCCCGTCCCGTCCCGTCCCGTCCCGTCCCGTCCCGTCCTGTCTCGTCCTGTGCCGTCCTGTCCCGCCCTGTCCCGTCCCGTCCCGTCCCGTCCCGTCCCGTCCCGTCCCGTCCCGTCCCGTCCCGTCCCGTCCCGTCCCGTCCTGTGCCATCCTGTCCCGTCCCGTCCCGTCCCGTCCCGTCCCGTCCCGTCCCGTCCCGTCCCGTCCCGTCCCGTCCAGTCCAGTCCAGTCCAGTCCCGTCCCGTCCCGTCCCGTCCCGTCCCGTCCCGTCCCGTCCCGTCCCGTCCCGTCCCGTCCCGTCCCGTCCCGTCCCGTCCCGTCCCGTCCCGTCCCGTCCCGTCCCGTCCCGTCCCGTCCCGTCCCGTCTCGTCTCGTCTCGTCTCGTCTCGTCTCGTCTCGTCCCGTCCCGTCCCGTCCCGTCCCGTCCCGTCCCGTCCCGTCCCGTCCCGTCCCGTCCCGCCCCGCCCCGCCCCGCCCCGCCCCGCCCCGTCCCGTCCCGTCCCGTCCCGTCCCGCCCCGCCCCGCCCCGCCCCGCCCCGTCCCGTCCCGTCCCGTCCCGTCCTGTCCCGTCCTGTCCCGTCCTGTCCCGTCCTGTCCCGTCCTGTCCCGTCCTGTCCCGTCCTGTCCTGTCCCGTCCCGTCCTGTCCCGTCCTGTCCCGTCCTGTCCCGTCCTGTCCCGTCCTGTCCCGTCCTGTCCCGTCCTGTCCCGTTCTGTCCTGTCCCGTCCCGTCCGGTCCCGTCCAGTCCCGTCCAGTCCCGTCCTGCCCCGTCCTGCCCCGTCCTGCCCCGTCCTGCCCCGTCCTGTCCCGTTCGGTCCCGTCCTTTCCCGTCCTGTCCCGTCCCGTCCCGTCCTGTCCTGTCCTGTCCTGTCCTGTTCTGTCCTGTCCTGTCCTGTCCTGTCCTGTCCTGTCCTGTCCTGTCCTGTCCTGTCCTGTCCTGTCCTATCCCGTCCTGTCCCGTCCTGTCCCATTCTGTCCCGTCCTGTCCGGCCCTATCCCGCCCTGTCCCGTCCTGTCCCGTCCAGCCAAGTACCGTCCGGTCCCGTCCGGTCACGTCCGGTTCCGTCCTGTCCCGTCCCTTCCGGTCCCTTCCTGTCCCGTCCCGTCCCGTCCCGTCCCGTCCCGTCCCGTCCCGTCCCGTCCCGTCCCGTCCCGTCCCATCCCGTCCCGTCCTGTCCCGTCCTGTCCCGTCCTGTCCCATCCTGTGCCATCCTCTCCCGTCCCGTCCCGTCCCGTCCCGTCCCGTCCCGTCCCGTCCCGTCCCGTCCCGTCCCGTCCCGTCCCGTCCCTTCCCTTCCCGTCCCGTCCCGTCCCGTCCCGTCCCGTCCCGTCCCGTCCCGTCCCGTCCCGTCTCGTCTCGTCTCGTCTCGTCTCGTCTCGTCTCGTCTCGTCTCGTCTCGTCTCGTCTCGTCTCGTCTCGTCCCGTCCCGTCCCGTCCCGTCCCGTCCCGTCCCGTCCCGTCCCGTCTCGTCCCGTCCCGTCCCGTCCCGTCCCGTCCCGTCCCGTCCCGTCCCGTCCCGTCCCGTCCCGTCCCGTCCCGTCCCGTCCCGTTCCGTTCCGTTTCGTCCCGTTCCGTTCCGTCCCATCCCGTCCCGTCCTGTCTCGTCCTGTATCGTCCTGTCTCGTCCTGTCCCCTCCTGTCCCCTCCTGTCCCGTCCTGTCACGGCCTGCCCCGTCCTGTCCCGTTCTGTCCCGTCCTTTCCCGTCATGTCCCATACTGTCCCGTCCTTTACCGTCCTGTCCCGTCCTGTCCCGTCCTGTCCCGTCCCGTCCTGTCCCGTCCTGTCCCGTCCTGTCCCGTTCTGTCCAATCCTGTCCCGCCCTGTTTCGTCCCGTCCAGTCCCGTCCGGTCCCGTCCGGTCCCGTCCGGTCCCGTCCGGTCCCGTCCGGTTCCGTCCCGTCCCGTCCCGTCCCGTCCCGTCCCGTCCCGTCCCGTCCCGTCCCGTCCCGTCCCGTCCCGTCCCGTCCCGTCCCCGTCCTGTGCCATCCTGTCCCGTCCCGTCCCGTCCCGTCCAGTCCAGTCCAGTCCAGTCCCGTCCCGTCCCATCCCATCCCATCCCATCCCATCCCGTCCCGTCCCGTCCCGTCCCGTCCCGTCCCGTCCCGTCCCGTCCCGTCCCGTCCCGTCCCGTCCCGTCCCGTCCCGTCTCGTCTCGTCTCGTCTCGTCTCGTCCCGTCCCGTCCCGTCCCGTCCCGTCCCGTCCCGTCCCGTCCCGTCCCGTCCCGTCCCGTCCCGTCCCGTCCCGTCCCGTCCCGTCCCGTCCCGTCCCGTCCCGTCCCGTCCCGCCCCGCCCCGCCCCGCCCCGCCCCGCCCCCGCCAGGCCCCGTCCCGTCCCGTCCCGTCCCGTCCCGTCCCGTCCCGTCCCGTCCCGTCCCGTCCCGTCCCGTCCCGTCCCGTCCCGTCCCACCCCGCCCCGCCCCGCCCCGCCCCGCCCCGCCCCGCCCCGCCCCGCCGCGTCCCGTCCCGTCCCGTCCCGTCCCGTCCTGTCCCGTCCTGTCCCGTCCCTGTCCCGTCCTGTCCCGTCCTGTCCCGTCCTGTCCCGTCCTGTCCCGTCCCGTCCGGTCACCTGTCCCGTCCTGTCCCGTCCTGTCCGTCCTGTCCCGTCCTGTCCCGTCCTGTCCCGTCCTGTCCCGTCCTGTCCCGTCCTGTCCCGTTCTGTCCTGTCCCGTCCCGTCCGGTCCCGTCCAGTCCCGTCCTGCCCCGTCCTGCCCCGTCCTGCCCCGTCCTGTCCCGTTCGATCCCGTCCTTTCCCGTCCTGTCCCGTCCCGTCCCGTCCTGTCCCGTCCTGTTCTGTCCTGTCCTGTCCTGTCCTGTCCTGTCCTGTCCTGTCCTGTCCTGTCCTGTCCTGTCCTGTCCTGTCCCGTCCTGTCCCGTCCTGTCCCATTCTGTCCCGTCCTGTCCGGCCCTATCCCGCCCTGTCCCGTCCTGTCCCGTCCAGCCAAGTACCGTCCGGTCCCGTCCGGTCACGTCCGGTTCCGTCCTGTCCCGTCCCTTCCGGTCCCTTCCTGTCCCATCCTGCCCTGTCCCCGTCCCGTCCCGTCCCGTCCCGTCCCGTCCCGTCCCGTCCCGTCCCGTCCCGACCCGACCCGACCCGACCCGACCCGACCCGACCCGACCCGACCCGACCCGACCCGACCCGACCCGACCCGACCCGTCCCGTCCGTCCCGTCCCGTCCCGTCCCGTCCCGTCCCGTCCCGTCCCGTCCCGTCCCGTCCCGTCCCGTCCCGTCCCGGCCCGTCCCGTCCCGTCCCGTCCCGTCCCGTCCCGTCCCGTCCCGTCCCGTCCCGTCCCGTCCCGTCCCGTCCCGTCCCGTCCCGTCCCGTTCCGTCCCGTCCCGTCCCGTCCCGTCCCGTCCCGTCCCGTCCCGTCCCGTCCCGTCCCGTCCCGTCCCGTCCTGTCCCATCCTGTGCCATCCTCTCCCGTCCCGTCCCGTCCCGTCCCGTCCCGTCCCGTCCCGTCCCGTCCCGTCCCGTCCCGTCCCGTCCCGTCCCGTCCCGTTCCGTTCCGTTCCGTTCCGTCCCGTCCCGTCCCGTCCCGTCTCGTCTCGTCTCGTCTCGTCTCGTCTCGTCTCGTCTCGTCTCGTCTCGTCTCGTCTCGTCTCGTCTCGTCTCGTCTCGTCTCGTCCCGTCCCGTCCCGTCCCGTCCCGTCCCGTCCCGTCCCGTCCCGTCCCGTCCCGTCCCGTCCCGTCCCGTCGCGTCCCGTCTCGTCCCGTCCCGTCTCGTCCCGTCCCGTCCCGTCCCGTCCCGTCCCGTCCCGTCCCGTCCCGTCCCGTTCCGTTCCGTTCCGTTTCGTCCCGTTCCGTCCCATCCCGTCCCGTCCTGTCTCGTCCTGTATCGTCCTGTCTCGTCCTGTCCCCTCCTGTCCCCTTCTGTCCCGTCCTGTCACGGCCTGCCCCGTCCTGTCCCGTCCTGTCCCGTTCTGTCCCGTCCTTTCCCGTCATGTCCCATACTGTCCCGTCCTTTACCGTCCTGTCCCGTCCTGTCCCGTCCTGTCCCGTCCCGTCCTGTCCCGTCCTGTCCCGTCCTGTCCCGTTCTGTCCCGTTCTGTCCAATCCTGTCCCGCCCTGTCTCGTCCCGTCCAGTCCCGTCCGGTCCCGTCCGGTCCCGTCCGGTCCCGTCCGGTCCCGTCCGGTCCTGTCCGTTTCCGTCCTGTCCCGTCCCTTCCCGTCCCATCCTGTCCTGTCCCATCATGTCCATTCCAGTCCCGTCCCGTCCCTTCCCGTACTGTCCCGTCCCGTCCCGTCTCATCCCGTCCCGTCCCGTTTCGTCCTGTCCCGTCCTGTCCCGTCCTGCCCTGTCCTGTCATGTCCTGTCCCGTCCTGTCCCGTCCTGTCCCGTCCTGTCCCGTCCTGTCCCGTCCTGTCCCATCCTGTCCCATCCTGTCCCGTCCTGTCCCGTCCTGTCTCGTTCTGTCCCATCCTGTCCCGTCCCGTCCCGTCCCGTCCCGTCCCGTCCCGTCCCGTCCCGTCCCGTCCCGTCCCGTCCCGTCCCGTCCCGTCCCGTCCCGTCCCGTCCCGTCCCGTCCCGTCCCGTCCCGTCCTTCCCGTCCGTCCCGTCCGTCCCGTCCGTCCCGTCCGTCCCGTCCGTCTCGTCCGTCCCGTCCGTCCCGTCCGTCCCGTCCGTCCCGCCCTGTCCTGTCCTGTCCCGTCCTGTCCCGTCCTGTCCCGTTCTGTCCCGTGCTGTCACGTCCTGTCCTGTCCTGTCCTGTCCTGTCCTGTCCTGTCCTGTCCTGTCCTGTCCTGTCCTGTCCTGTCCTGTCCTGTCCTGTCCTGTCCCGTCCTGTCCCGTTCTGTCCCGTCCTGTCCCGCCCTGTCCCGTCGTGTCCTCACCCGTCCAGTCCCGTCCGGTCCCGTCCGGTCCCGTCCGGTCCCGTCCGGTTCCGTCCTGTCCCGTCCCTTCCCGTCCCATTCTGTCATGTCCCGTCATGTCCATTCCCGTCCCGTCCCGTCCCTTCCCGTACTGTCCCGTCCCGTCCCATCCCGTTTCGTCCTGTCCCATCCTGTCCCGTCCTGTCCCGTCCTGTCCCGTCCTGTCCCGTCCTGTCCCGTCCTGTCCCGTGCTGTCCCGTGCTGTCCCGTCCTGTCCCGTCCTGTCCCGTCCTGTCCCGTCCTGTCCCGTCCTGTCCCGTCCTGTCCCGTCCTGTCCTGTACCGTTTAGTTCCGTCCTGTCCCGTTCTGCCCGTCCTGTCCTGCCCTGTCCTGTCCTGTCCCGTCCTGTCCCGTCCTGTCCCGTGCTGTCCCGTCCTGTCCCGTCCTTTCCCGTCCTGTCCCGTCCTGTCCCGTCCTGTCCCGTCCTGTTCCGTCCTGTTCCATCCTGTCCCGCCCTGTCCCGTCCTGTCCCGTCCTTTCTCATCCCGTCCCGTCCCAAGCCCTCATGCCCCGTCCCATCCCTCATGTCCCGTCCCAAGCCCTCCTGTCCCGTTTCATCCCTCCTGTCCCGTCCAGTCCCAAGCCTCCTCTCCCGTCCCATCCCCATGTCCCGTCCCAAGCCCTCCTGTCCCGTTTCATCCCTCCTGTCTCGTCCCGTCCCAAGCCCTCCTGTCCCGTTTCATCCCTCCTGTCCCGTCCCGTCCCAAGCACTCCTGTCCCGTTTCATCCCTCCTGTCCCGTCCCGTCCCTTGCATCTCCACATCGTCTCATCCCGTCCAGTCACTTTGTCTACTTGTCCCGTTTTGGTCAAGAGCGACCCCGCCCTGATCCCGCGCCTCCGTCTCACGGGCGAGGCGACCCGCGGAGGGAACAGGCTCTCGCCGCTACTACGGCGGCGTCAGCCGTCACCGTCAGACTCGGGGGGCGTGGTTGGCCGCAGGGCACCGGCCCCGGCCCACGCCGCCAGCTACTTAAGCTGACACCGACCGTAGGTGAGCATCAGTTCCATACCGATCCCACTCCCGACAACATGAAGCTGGTGAGTAACACAGAGGCAGTGGTCAGCTGACCAATCCAGTTCGGTTTGGTGGCGACTGGTGGAGGTGCTTTCATAAGGCACAATCATAACTGCGATCAGTTATCTGGAAATGTTATACTGCTATTGTTAATCTGTTGACTGTTATTCCTTGATGTTCCAGTTCATCGTTGCTGCCCTGGCCCTGGTGGCGGTCGCCGACAGGCCTTCCTACAGGCCCCGGCCTGCCTACGTCGCCCCGACCTACGCACCGGCCCCGACCTACGCTCCCAAACCGACCTACGCCCCGGCCCCGGTCTACCAGCACCAGCCCAGCTAGGCTCGGGTTAAAGGGGCTACACCTTGGGAAATATACGTAGAATTATGAACAAGAGTGTCCTGATTACGTTTCTGGTATTCGTTTTTGCGAGAAAAAGTACCAATTTGTCATAATTGGAAAAATATTGATATTGATACATATGACGTCACAATAATCTTGCATCACCAAAACTAATTGTGACGTCATACCAGCAAAACTCTATCCTTGAATGAGAATATGTAAGCAACACTAACAACCTCATTCGCTGGGTCGCGACTCGCGAGTATCTATTGGTAATTTTCAATTGGAAATCGGTTCACCATTGACAGAGTTAATTACTTAAGAATTCGAATTGAATCGAGTTTGGGTGAATGGGCTTGAACGGGATGGAGGCTGAAAATGTGTGCCATTAGGGGCTCTACGGTACACAGTTCCGCAATGTTTGTATTTGAGACGCCAGAATTGTCCGAAACGCTTGTAATGCCAAATGGCAGGGTAAAGGTTTGCTCTATAGCTCAATAATGACGTTATAAACCCAAATTTAAAAACCTAATTTGTATAAAGTTAAGTGACTTTTCGAGATAAACAAAATATCACCATCGTTTTCAACATCACTTACTTCATATTTTCGACCACAACCAGCGTAAATTTTACAACTTTCAGACAGGTGAAACATTGGCTTTAATTGGAAAGGATGGGCGGGCATATAATCACAACAAGCGGAAGGCAAAATATATATTCCACGCCATTGCGTAAAAAAAGCAATACGGGAAAAGCCCGGAGTTTGATGTAAACCGAAAAGAACTTGCAAGTACCGGTCGTTAAAAGTATGGAACGCTTATCAAGTTTAACATGAATTATCTCTCGGAAGGAATTTTTATATGCAAAATACGATGAATTTACATCATATTTTGGCCTCATCTGTCGCTTTCAAGTGCTAACTCCATTATTGAAGGAAAATGTCATTATTTCCCTGGAGTGATTCCCAGGAATATATCATCGAAACTTTGTAAAACATTTTAAAAAGATTTAAAAAAGATTCGCCCAATAATCCTTCGTGAAAATGGCTAGCATGTAATATTTTCCCAACAAGATTACCCGTTATGTAGCATATGCTCCACAGCCCATGTGCCAATAAGTGCTCCTTCTCAGTTATATTTGATGCAATGATCACAATCATACACGTACTGAAACATAACGGAATTTCTCTCCGTGCTAAAATTAAATGGGAACATAAATACCTATACCCTTTAGAACGCCATGCAATGGAACCTAAGACCTATTCCTTTGGCATTGTGACTTTTGGAAAACAAATAAACATCAACTGTCCCAAATAACACAATGTGACACCGCTACGGCTTTCAAGTTTCCTTTGTGTTTCTTTATATCCCTTGATCTGTACGGGCCGCCATGGATGTTGAATGTTGTAAGCAAATCAAAACGCCAGAATCTGGGTAGATCGGTCCGTCTAAAGTAGCGAAATGAGTGACGTCACAGGCATAAAGTAACGAAGACAATCTTTTGCAAAAGTATGACATTTTGTTGTTTGCAGCTCATGCAATTTAAACATCATTTCGAAAGCAATAAGCATCCCATCGCATGCCCTCTTGTCCCGTCGCTTCCCTCGCATCTCCGCCTGGTCCCGTCCCGCCCCGCCCCGTCCCGTCCCGTCCCGTCCCGTCCCGTCCCGTCCCGTCCCGTCCCGTCCCGTCCCGTCCCGTCCCGTCCCGTCCCGTCCCGTCCCGTCCCGTCCCGTCCCGTCCCGTCCTGTCCCGTCCTGTCCCGTTCTGTCCCGTGCTGCCACGTCCCGTCCCGTCCCGTCCTGTCCTGTCCTGTCCTGTCCTGTCCTGTCCTGTCCTGTCCTGTCCTGTCCTGTCCTGTCCTGTCCTGTCCTGTTCTGTCCTGTCCTGTCCTGTCCTGTCCTGTCCTGTCCTGTCCCGTCCTGTCCCGTTCTGTCCCGTGCTGTCCCATCCTGTCCCGCCCTGACCCGTCCCGTCCAGTCCCGTCCGGTCCCGTCCGGTCCCGTCCGGTCCCGTCCGGTCCCGTCCGGTCCCGTCCGGTCCCGTCCGGTCCCGTCCGGTCCCGTCCGGTTCCGTCCTGTCCCGTCCCTTCCCGTCCCATCCTGTCCTGTCCCGTCATGTCCATTCCCGTCCCGTCCCGTCCCTTCCCGTACTGTTCCGTCCCGTCTCATCCCGTCCCATCCCTTTTCGTCCTGTCCCGTCCTGTCCCGTCCTGTCCCGTCCTGTCCCGTCCTGTCCCGTCCTGTCCCGTCCTGTCCCGTCCTGTCCCGTCCTGTCCCATCCTGTCCCGTCCTGTCCCGTCTCGTCCCGTCCCGTCCCGTCCCGTCCCGTCCCGTCCCGTCCCGTCCCGTCCCGTCCCGTCCCGTCCCGTCCCGTCCCGTCCCGTCCCGTCCCGTCCCGTCCCGTTCCGTTCCGTCCCGTCCCGTCCCGTCCCGTCCCATCCCGTCCGTCTCGCCCTGTCCCGTCCTATCCCGTCCTGTCCCGTCCTGTCCCGTCCTGTCCCGTTCTGTCCCGTGCTGTCACGTCCCGTCCCGTCCCGTCCTGTCCTGTCCTGTCCTGTCCTGTCCTGTCCTGTCCTGTCCTGTCCTGTCCTGTCCTGTCCTGTCCTGTCCTGTCCTGTCCTGTCCTGTCCTCCTGCCCTGTCCTGTCCTGTCCCGTCCTGTCCCGTTCTGTCCCGTTCTGTCCCGTTCTGTCCCGTTCTGTCCCGTTCTGTCCCGTCCTGTCCCGCCCTGTCCCGTCCTGTCCCGACCCGTCCAGTCCCGTCCGGTCCCGTCCGGTCCCGTCCGATCCCGTCCGGTCCCGTCCGGTCCCGTCCGGTTCCGTCCTGTCCCGTCCCTTCCCGTCCCATCCTGTCCTGTCCCGTCATGTACATTCCCGTTCCGTCCCGTCCCGTCCCGTCCCGTCCCGTCCCGTCCCGTCCCGTCCCGTCCCATCCCGTCCCGTCCCGTCCCGTCCCGTCCCGTCCCGTCCAGTCCCGTCCTGTCCCATCCCGTCCCGTCCCGTTTCGTCCTGTCCCGTCCTGTCCCGTCCTGCCCCGTCCTGCCCCGTCCTGTCCCGTCCTGTCCCGTCCTGTCCCGTCATGTCCCGTCCTGTCCCGTCCTGTCCCGTCCTGTCCCATCCTGTCCCATCCTGTGCCGTCCTGTCCCATCCTGTCCCGTCCTGTCCCGTCCTGTCCCGTACTGTCCCGTCCTGTCCCATCCTGTCCCGTCCTGTCCCGTCCTGTCCCGTCCTGTCCCGTCCTGTCCCGTCCTGTCCCGTCCTGTCCCGTCCTGTACCGTCCAGTTCCGTCCTGTCCCGTTCTGCCCGTCCTGTCCTGTCCTTTCCTGTCCCATCCTGTCCCGCCCTGTCCCGTCCTGTCCCGTCCCGTCCTGTCCCGTCCTTTCTCATCCTGTCCCGTCCCAAGCCGTCCTGTCCCGTCCCATCCCTCATGTCCCGTCCCAAGCCTCCTTTCCCTTTTCATCCCTCCTGTCCCGTCCAGTCCCAAGCCTCCTCTCCCGTCCCATCCCCCATGTCCCATCCCAAGCCCTCCTGTCCCGTTTCATCCCTCCTGTCCCGTCCCGTCCCAAGCCCTCCTGTCCCGTCCCGTCCCAAGCCCTCTTGCCCCGCTTCATCCCTCCTGTCCCGTCCCGTCCCAAGCCCTCCTGTCCCGTTTCATCCCTCCTGTCCCGTCCCGTCCCAAGTCCTCCTGTCCCGTTTCATCCCTCCTGTCCCGTCCCGTCCCTTGCATCTCCACATCGTCCCATCCCGTCCAGTCACTTTGTCTACTTGTCCCGTTTTGGTCAGGAGCGACCCCGCCCTGATCCCGCGCCTCCGTCTCACGGGCGAGGCGACCCGCGGAGGGAACAGGCCCTCGCCGCTACTACGGCGGCGTCAGCCGTCACGGTCAGACTCGGGGGGCGTGGTCGGCCGCAGGGCACCGGCCCCCGCCCACACCGCCAGCTACTTAAGCTGACACCGACCGTAGGTGAGCATCAGTTCCACACCGATCCCACTCCCGACAACATGAAACTGGTGAGTAACGCAGAGGCAGTGGTCAGCTGAGCAATCCAGTTCGGTTTGGTGGCGACTGGTGGAGGTGCTTTCATAAGGCAGAATCATAACTGCGATCAGTTATCTGGAAATGTTATACTGCTGTTGTTAATCTGTTGACTGTTATTCCTTGATGTTCCAGTTCATCGTTGCTGCCCTGGCCCTGGTGGCGGTCGCCGACAGGCCTTCCTACAGGCCCCGGCCTGCCTACGTCGCCCCGACCTACGCACCGGCCCCGACCTACGCTCCCAAACCGACCTACGCCCCGGCCCCGGTCTACCAGCACCAGCCCAGCTACGCCCCGGCCCCGGCCCACGGTCACGCCAGCTACAAGCAGATCGCTATCCTGGATCAGGAGGATGTCCACCCTGGAGATGGCACCTACAGCTCCAAGTTCTCCACTGAGAACGGCATCTACAGGTCAGTGCCATTTACATGCAAATGTTCACATTTTGTGTTGCCATTCAGTTGGTAAATTTGACGCTGAAGCTCATGTCCAACATTTCTCACCATAGCACGCTATTGTATCACTTCATTCCAGAAATAATATAGAAATACGATGTTTTAGTATACCGATGAATTGGATAACAAAACCCATATCGAGACAGCTATTTTTAGCCTGAATAACTGAAAGAATGATTGTTTCTAATGCCCCTTTGTATTGCGTCGAGTTCCCTATTCAAGTCAGATAAGATGTGTTTAAGCTTTGGACAGGGAGACAGGAATGCATGGGGACTCTATTCTACCGGCAATGAAGTTACTAATCTGTTAATTACCGTATGGAAACATTACATTATTCCTAGTTTCCATTTGTATACCTCTTCCGAACCCAAATGCGAGCAGACTTCTTTTTTCCAATCCAAAATTGATGTTGGCAGGCGAAAGAGTTCAATAACAAAATAATGACAGTCCAAATTGCCATAGATAAAATAACAATCAGCTCTAGTTTTTTTCCCTCGTCAAGTATCAGTGCTGTTCTGTTCACATGACAATGTATAGTACGATCGACCTCTCACCTAACCACCATCTGTGTGCAGGTCTGAGACCGGCGTGCCCGTGCCCGGCTACGGCAAGAGCGCGTACGGAGAGTCGGAGGACAACTACCGCCAGGAGGGCTCTTGGAGCTACACCAACGGATATGGCGAGGAGGTCAAGGTCGCCTTTGTCGCCGACGAGAACGGCTACCAGCCGTCCAGTGACATCCTGCCGACCCCGGTGCCCACCCAGTACCCGACCCCCGAGGTTGACCCCAGCTACGTCGAGCCTCAGTCCGCCTACGGCAAGCCCGCCTACAAGCCCGCCTACAACTAAGTCATTCATACTCCACTTGTAAAATGAGTAACATGCTGTGATTACTCAATCGAAACTTGTCTATTTATTAATTTATTTGAACATGATCGTGTTTTGTGACGTATTCAAAATATAAACTTTGACAGAATACGCTGCATTTCGAGCTGTTTTTTCCTTCTCTAAAACAAGTGCATTGGATTGCGACGTTCAAAGTAGGTGAACGGGACTGTTGAAGGCATCACAGGTTTATGGAACGACGGGATCGAGGTGGTTAGTGAGGCAGTATTTGTCTCCTTATCTAAATGCTTCGCACATTTTACTGGCGGAACAACACTCACGATTGGTTGGTAGGAACAGAACCCAAGTATAATATCTGTTCGGTCATAGGCCATGATTATAAACACAGAAAGGAAACGGCATGGGAACAACTGAAATAAAGATAGATAAATGAACATGAATGCAAGATGATTCTTATCGTTTGATGTATGCAACCTGCATTTTAGAGCTTGACACAAGTACGTTGTTTTGAAAAGTTCCGACGATCTATTCCTTAACTATTCAACTTTTACATGTGATTTTTGGCTAAAAAATATGTCCCTCAGAATTTTATAATATGTTAGTAAGAATATAATATTGGGATAAAATTGCGGTTTGGTGGTAATAAGCAAGCTAGGTATTAATAGGTCAGTTGTCATTGTGAAAGACAGAAAGCAATCAGCATGGGAATAACTGAAATAAAGATAGATAAATGAAGATGAATGCCTGATGATTCTTATCGTTTGATGTATTCAACCTGCTTTTTAGAACTTGACACAATTACGTACCTATGTCACAAACAAATATATGATAGTGACGTAATTTAGAAATATCTACCGTAAACCTAACCATGAAATCTTCACTTGGTACTGTATATGCGAACGTTGCTCACACATTTGAGCGATGGTGTAAGGTGTAAAATGTAGTACTTTCAGGATTTCAAGGTGCAAATGGGAACACTTCACCACAAGAGCTACAAAATTGTTCCAAAATACCAACCTGAAGAGGTGACATTTGTGCCTACATGAGTAGGATTTTGCGACACATATTGAATGAAAATATCGCCGAGAGAAAGAAAGAAGTGCGTTTTCATTGGCAAATCTAGCCATCAAGTTGTGTAGGCCCGGTTCTCGGAAAGAAAGACAACTGCGGTCCTATGGAATTAAGCCATCTCACTAAATAGTACTACTTGGCCCTGGTTTAATAAAAACACACAATGTCTTCTTTAGCACGCATATGCATGCTTGGGCAATTATTTATTAGACGCTTCACTGTATTGGGGGGAGGGGGCTAATTTATATTGCTTTCATTTATATTAATGAATTGAGAGAGACATTTGATCCTGTCGCCCCCCCCCCCCCACCACCCAACCCCAAACCCACCCGAGGCCCCACAGCCCTTTTCTTGGTTTCAGCAGATTTTTTTCCACAAACGAAACGTGTATTTTTCACCACTACAAACATGCATACATTAAAACACACATTCAGTACATCATAGGCCCCTCCTGCTACTAGGTACCCTCCTGCTAGGTACCCTCCTGCTCCGCCTCGCGTTTTACCACGGTTCATCTTCGCGAAGCAGCTCCCGCCTCGTCACTGGTCGGGCGGCCGAGCTGTCGACCAACTGAGTCGGCGCCCCGCACACCCCGCCCGGGAAAATGTGCCGAGGGCCAGTCCCGGGTTTGCCCGGATGGGTAAAGGGCGGGGACCTATCCTATCTTCGGTTCCAATTACAATCATTTCACAAATAGGCAGGCATCAATTAATTACAGTACATATTTTGTTTATTAAAAGGGTGGGCCTTAGAAAACCGTATAAGCATCCAAGGCATATCCCGGCCAGGCCAGACGTCATCTCAGACGGCCGAGGCTCGGGTTAAAGGGGCTACACTTTGGGAAATATACGTGGAATTATGAACAAGAGTGTCCTGATTACGTTTCTGGTATTCGTTTTTGCGAGAAAAAATACCAATTTGTCATAATTGGAAAAATATTGATATTGATACATATGACGTCACAATAATCTTGCATCACCAAAACTAATTGTGACGTCATACCAGCAAAACTCTATCCTTGAATGAGAATATGTAAGCAACACTAACAACCTCATTCGCTGGGTCGCGACTCGCGAGTATATTGGTCGCGATTGAAAATGTGTGAATGTTTACACTATGGCCTTGTATGAGTAGAATTGGAGTGTCCTTGCGTGAACACATACACCTGATGTTCATGTGGATAAATAAATGTGATATGCCCACCAACAAATGTGTTTATATGTGTTCACCGGTATATGTTGGATGTAAATCAATATTGCAGCTACCGGTACTAGCCACCCACCAAAAGGTGTGCCTTTTCAAGACGAGTGTGGACATTATTTTCAATTGGAAATCCCATGAAAATTGACAAAGTTATAGCCAATAATATTTCGAGCTAAGCGGCACTTCAACGTAAACAATATACAAACTTTGTTAAAATTGAATCATTATATTGCATGAAAACTGACCAGCCACCAATCAACAAATGCGGCCTATCACTAAGCATCTATTGGTAATTTTCAATTGGAAATCGGTTCACCATTGACAGAGTTAATTACTTAAGAATTCGAATTGAATCGAGTTTGGGTGAATGGGCTTGAACGGGATGGAGGCTGAAAATGTGTGCCATTAGGGGCTCTACGGTACACAGTTCCGCAATGTTTGTATTTGAGACGCCAGAATTGTCCGAAACGCTTGTAATGCCAAATGGCAGGGTAAAGGTTTGCTCTATAGCTCAATAATGACGTTATAACCCAAATTTAAAAACCTAATTTGTATAAAGTTAAGTGACTTTTCGAGATAAACAAAATATCACCATCGTTTTCAACATCACTTACTTCATATTTTCGACCACAACCAGCGTAAATTTTACAACTTTCAGACAGGTGAAACATTGGCTTTAATTGGAAAGGATGGGCGGGCATATAATCACAACAAGCGGAAGGCAAAATATATATTCCACGCCATTGCGTAAAAAAGCAATACGGGAAAAGCCCGGAGTTTGATGTAAACCGAAAAGAACTTGCAAGTACCGGTCGTTAAAAGTATGGAACGCTTATCAAGTTTAACATGAATTATCTCTCGGAAGGAATTTTTATATGCAAAATACGATGAATTTACATCATATTTTGGCCTCATCTGTCGCTTTCAAGTGCTAACTCCATTATTGAAGGAAAATGTCATTATTTCCCTGGAGTGATTCCCAGGAATATATCATCGAAACTTTGTAAAACATTTTAAAAAGATTTAAAAAAGATTCGCCCAATAATCCTTCGTGAAAATGGCTAGCATGTAATATTTTCCCAACAAGATTACCCGTTATGTAGCATATGCTCCACAGCCCATGTGCCAATAAGTGCTCCTTCTCAGTTATATTTGATGCAATGATCACAATCATACACGTACTGAAACATAACGGAATTTCTCTCCGTGCTAAAATTAAATGGGAACATAAATACCTATACCCTTTAGAACGCCATGCAATGGAACCTAAGACCTATTCCTTTGGTATTGTGACTTTTGGAAAACAAATAAACATAAACTGTCCCAAATAACACAATGTGACACCGCTACGGCTTTCAAGTTTCCTTTGTGTTTCTTTATATCCCTTGATCTGTACGGGCCGCCATGGATGTTGAATGTTGTAAGCAAATCAAAACGCTAGAATCTGGGTAGATCGGTCCGTCTAAAGTAGCGAAATGAGTGACGTCACAGGCATAAAGTAACGAAGACAATCTTTTGAAAAAGTATGACATTTTGTTGTTTGCAGCTCATGCAATTTAAACATCATTTCGAAAGCAATAAGCATCCCATCGCATGCCCTCTTGTCCCGTCGCTTCCCTCGCATCTCCGCCTCGTCCCGTCCCGCCCTGCCCCGTCCCGTCCCTTCCCGTCCCGTCCCGTCCCGTCCCGTCCCGTCCCGTCCCGTCCCGTCCCGTCCCGTCCCGTCCCGTCCCGTCCCGTCCCGTCCCGTCCCGTCCCGTCCCGTCCCGTCCCGTCCCGTCCCGTCCCGTCCCGTCCCGTCCCGTCCCGTCCCGTCCCGTACTGTCTCATCCTGTGCCATCCGGTCCCGTCCCGTCCCGTCCCGTCCCGTCCCGTCCCGTCCCGTCCCGTCCCGTCCCGTCCCGTCCCGTCCCGTCCCGTCCCGTCCCGTCCCGTCCCGTCCCGTCCCGTCCCGTCCTGTCCCGTCCTGTGCCATCCTGTCCCGTCCCGTCCCGTCCCGTCCCGTCCCGTCCCGTCCCGTCCCGTCCCGTCCCGTCCCGTCCCGTCCCGTCCCGTCCCGTCCCGTCCCGTCCCGTCCCGTCCCGTCCCGTCTCGTCTCGTCTCGTCTCGTCTCGTCTCGTCTCGTCTCGTCTCGTCTCGTCTCGTCTCGTCTCGTCTCGTCCCGTCCCGTCCCGTCCCGTCCCGTCCCGTCCCGTCCCGTCCCGTCCCGTCCCGTACTGTCTCATCCTGTGCCATCCGGTCCCGTCCCGTTCCGTCCCGTCCCGTCCCGTCCCGTCCCGTCCCGTCCCGTCCCGTCCCGTCCCGTCCCGTCCCGTCCCGTCCCGTCCCGTCCTGTCCCGTCCTGTCCCGTCCTGTGCCGTCCTGTCCCGTCCCGTCCCGTCCCGTCCCGTCCCGTCCCGTCCCGTCCCGTCCCGTCCCGTCCCGTCCCGTCCCGTCCCGTCCCGTCCCGTCCCGTCCCGTCCCGTCCCGTCTCGTCTCGTCTCGTCTCGTCTCGTCTCGTCTCGTCTCGTCTCGTCTCGTCTCGTCTCGTCTCGTCTCGTCTCGTCTCGTCTCGTCTCGTCTCGTCTCGTCTCGTCCCGTCCCGTCCCGTTTCGTCCTGTCCCGTCCTGTCCCGTCCTGCCCCGTCCTGTCCCGTCCTGTCCCGTCATGTCCCGTCCTGTCCCGTCTTGTCCCGTCCTGTCCCATCCTGTCCCATCCTGTCCCGTCCTGTCCCGACCCGTCCAGTCCCGTTCGGTCCCGTCCGGTCCCGTCCGGTCCCGTCCGGTCCCGTCCGGTCCCGTCCGGTCCCGTCCGGTTCCGTCCTGTCCCGTCCCTTCCCGTCCCATCCTGTCCTGTCCCGTCATGTACATTCCCGTCCCGTCCCGTCCCTTCCGGTACTGTCCCGTCCCGTCCCGTCCCGTCCCGTCCCGTCCCGTCCCGTCCCGTCCCGTCCCGTCCCGTCCCGTCCCGTCCCGTCCCGTCCCGTCCCGTCCCATCCCGTCCCGTCCCGTTTCGTCCTGTCCCGTCCTGTCCCGTCCTGCCCCGTCCTGTCCCGTCCTGTCCCGTCCTGTCCCGTCCTGTCCCGTCATGTCCCGTCCTGTCCCGTCCTGTCCCATCCTGTCCCGTCCTGTCCCGTCCTGTCCCGTACTGTCCCGTCCTGTCCCATTCTGTCCCGTCCTGTCCCGTCCTGTCCCGTCCTGTCCCGTCATGTCCCGTCCTGTACCGTCCAGTTCCGTCCTGTCCCGTTCTGCCCGTCCTGTCCTGTCCTTTCCTGTCCCATCCTGTCCCGCCCTGTCCCGTCCTGTCCCGTCCCGTCCTGTCCCGTCCTTTCTCATCATGTCCCGTCCCAAGCCGTCCTGTCCCGTCCCATCCCTCATGTCCCGTCCCAAGCCTCCTTTCCCGTTTCATCCCTCCTGTCCCGTCCAGTCCCAAGCCTCCTCTCCCGTCCCATCCCCCATGTCCCATCCCAAGCCCTCCTGTCCCGTTTCATCCCTCCTGTCCCGTCCCGTCCCAAGCCCTCCTGTCCCGTCCCGTCCCAAGCCCTCTTGCCCCGCTTCATCCCTCCTGTCCCGTCCCGTCCCAAGCCCTCCTGTCCCGTTTCATCCCTCCTGTCCCGTCCCGTCCCAAGTCCTCCTGTCCCGTTTCATCCCTCCTGTCCCGTCCCGTCCCTTGCATCTCCACATCGTCCCATCCCGTCCAGTCACTTTGTCTACTTGTCCCGTTTTGGTCAAGAGCGACCCCGCCCTGATCCCGCGCCTCCGTCTCACGGGCGAGGCGACCCGCGGAGGGAACAGGCTCTCGCCGCTACTACGGCGGCGTCAGCCGTCACGGTCAGACTCGGGGGGCGTGGTCGGCCGCAGGGCACCGGCCCCCGCCCACACCGCCAGCTACTTAAGCTGACACCGACCGTAGGTGAGCATCAGTTCCACACCGATCCCACTCCCGACAACATGAAGCTGGTGAGTAACGCAGAGGCAGTGGTCAGCTGAGCAATCCAGTTCGGTTTGGTGGCGACTGGTGCAGGTGCTTTCATAAGGCAGAATCATAACTGCGATCAGCTATCTGGAAATGTTATACTGCTGTTGTTAATCTGTTGACTGTTATTCCTTGATGTTCCAGTTCATCGTTGCTGCCCTGGCCCTGGTGGCGGTCGCCGACAGGCCTTCCTACAGGCCCCGGCCTGCCTACGTCGCCCCGACCTACGCACCGGCCCCGACCTACGCTCCCAAACCGACCTACGCCCCGGCCCCGGTCTACCAGCACCAGCCCAGCTACGCCCCGGCCCCGGCCCACGGTCACGCCAGCTACAAGCAGATCGCTATCCTGGATCAGGAGGATGTCCACCCTGGAGATGGCACCTACAGCTCCAAGTTCTCCACTGAGAACGGCATCTACAGGTCAGTGCCATTTACATGCAAATGTGCACATTTTGTGTTGCCATTCAGTTGGTAAATTTGACGCTGAAGCTCATGTCCAACATTTCTCACCATAGCACGCTATTGTATCACTTCATTCCAGAAATAATATAGAAATACGATGTTTTAGTATACCGATGAATTGGATAACAAAACCCATATCGAGACAGCTATTTTTAGCCTGAATAACTGAAAGAATGATTGTTTCTAATGCCCCTTTGTATTGCGTCGAGTTCCCTATTCAAGTCAGATAAGATGTGTTTAAGCTTTGGACAGGGAGACAGGAATGCATGGGGACTCTATTCTACCGGCAATGAAGTTACTAATCTGTTAATTACCGTATGGAAACATTGCATTATTCCTAGTTTCCATTTGTATACCTCTTCCGAACCCAAATGCGAGCAGACTTCTTTTTTCCAATCCAAAATTGATGTTGGCATGCGAAAGAGTTCAATAACAAAATAATGACAGTCCAAATTGCCATAGATAAAATAACAATCAGCTCTAGTTTTTTTTTCCCTCGTCAAGTATCAGTGCTGTTCTGTTCACATGACAATGTATAGTACGATCGACCTCTCACCTAACCACCATCTGTGTGCAGGTCTGAGACCGGCGTGCCCGTGCCCGGCTACGGCAAGAGCGCGTACGGAGAGTCGGAGGACAACTACCGCCAGGAGGGCTCTTGGAGCTACACCAACGGATATGGCGAGGAGGTCAAGGTCGCCTTTGTCGCCGACGAGAACGGCTACCAGCCGTCCAGTGACATCCTGCCGACCCCGGTGCCCACCCAGTACCCGACCCCCGAGGTTGACCCCAGCTACGTCGAGCCTCAGTCCGCCTACGGCAAGCCCGCCTACAAGCCCGCCTACAACTAAGTCATTCATACTCCACTTGTAAAATGAGTAACATGCTGTGATTACTCAATCGAAACTTGTCTATTTATTAATTTATTTGAACATGATCGTGTTTTGTGACGTATTCAAAATATAAACTTTGACAGAATACGCTGCATTTCGAGCTGTTTTTTCCTTCTCTAAAACAAGTGCATTGGATTGCGACGTTCAAAGTAGGTGAACGGGACTGTTGAAGGCATCACAGGTTTATGGAACGACGGGATCGAGGTGGTTAGTGAGGCAGTATTTGTCTCCTTATCTAAATGCTTCGCACATTTTACTGGCGGAACAACACTCACGATTGGTTGGTAGGAACAGAACCCAAGTATAATATCTGTTCGGTCATAGGCCATGATTATAAACACAGAAAGGAAACGGCATGGGAACAACTGAAATAAAGATAGATAAATGAACATGAATGCAAGATGATTGTTATCGTTTGATGTATGCAACCTGCATTTTAGAGCTTGACACAAGTACGTTGTTTTGAAAAGTTCCGACGATCTATTCCTTAACTATTCAACTTTTACATGTGATTTTTGGCTAAAAAATATGTCCCTCAGAATTTTATAATATGTTAGTAAGAATATAATATTGGGATAAAATTGCGGTTTGGTGGTAATAAGCAAGCTAGGTATTAATAGGTCAGTTGTCATTGTGAAAGACAGAAAGCAATCAGCATGGGAATAACTGAAATAAAGATAGATAAATGAATATGAATGCCTAATGATTCTTATCGTTTGATGTATTCAACCTGCTTTTTAGAACTTGACACAATTACGTACCTATGTCACAAACAAATATATGATAGTGACGTAATTTAGAAATATCTACCGTAAACCTAACCATGAAATCTTCACTTGGTACTGTATATGCGAACGCTGCTCACACATTTGAGCGATGGTGTAAGGTGTAAAATGTAGTACTTTCAGGATTTCAAGGTGCAAATGGGAACACTTCACCACAAGAGCTACAAAATTGTTCCAAAATACCAACCTGAAGAGGTGACATTTGTGCCTACATGAGTAGGATTTTGCGACACATATTGAATGAAAATATCGCAGAGAGAAAGAAAGAAGTGCGTTTTCATTGGCAAATCTAGCCATCAAGTTGTGTAGGCCCGGTTCTCGGAAAGAAAGACAACTGCGGTCCTATGGAATTAAGCCATCTCACTAAATAGTACTACTTGGCCCTGGTTTAATAAAAACACACAATGTCTTCTTTAGCACGCATATGCATGCTTGGGCAATTATTTATTAGACGCTTCACTGTATTGGGGGAGGGGGCTAATTTATATTGCTTTCATTTATATTAATGAATTGAGAGAGACATTTGATCCTGTCGCCCCCCCCCCATCACCCAACCCCAAACCCACCCGAGGCCCCACAGCCCTTTTCTTGGTTTCAGCAGATTTTTTTCCACAAACGAAACGTGTATTTTTCACCACTACAAACATGCATACATTAAAACACACATTCAGTACATCATAGGCCCCTCCTGCTCCTAGGTACCCTCCTGCTAGGTACCCTCCTGCTCCGCCTCGCGTTTTACCACGGTTCATCTTCGCGAAGCAGCTCCCGCCTCGTCACTGGTCGGGCGGCCGAGCTGTCGACCAACTGAGTCGGCGCCCCGCACACCCCGCCCGGGAAAATGTGCCGAGGGCCAGTCCCGGGTTTGCCCGGATGGGTAAAGGGCGGGGACCTATCCTATCTTCGGTTCCAATTACAATCATTTCACAAATAGGCAGGCATCAATTAATTACAGTACATATTTTGTTTATTAAAAGGGTGGGCCTTACAAAACCGTATAAGCATCCAAGGCATATCCCGGCCAGGCCAGACGTCATCTCAGACGGCCGAGGCTCGGGTTAAAGGGGCTACACTTTGGGAAATATACGTGGAATTATGAACAAGAGTGTCCTGATTACGTTTCTAGTATTCGTTTTTGCGAGAAAAAGTACCAATTTGTCATAATTGGAAAAATATTGATATTGATACATATGACGTCACAATAATCTTGCATCACCAAAACTAATTGTGACGTCATACCAGCAAAACTCTATCCTTGAATGAGAATATGTAAGCAACACTAACAACCTCATTCGCTGGGTCGCGACTCGCGAGTATATTGGTCGCGATTGAAAATGTGTGAATGTTTACACTATGGCCTTGTATGAGTAGAATTGGAGTGTCCTTGCGTGAACACATACACCTGATGTTCATGTGGATAAATAAATGTGATATGCCCACCAACAAATGTGTTTATATGTGTTCACCGGTATATGGTGGATGTAAATCAATATTGCAGCTACCGGTACTAGCCACCCACCAAAAGGTGTGCCTTTTCAAGACGAGTGTGGACATTATTTTCAATTGGAAATCCCATGAAAATTGACAAAGTTATAGCCAATAATATTTCGAGCTAAGCGGCACTTCAACGTAAACAATATACAAACTTTGTCAAAATTGAATCATTATATTGCATGAAAACTGACCAGCCACCAATCAACAAATGCGGCCTATCACTAAGCATCTATTGGTAATTTTCAATTGGAAATCGGTTCACCATTGACAGAGTTAATTACTTAAGAATTCGAATTGAATCGAGTTTGGGTGAATGGGCTTGAACGGGATGGAGGCTGAAAATGTGTGCCATTAGGGGCTCTACGGTACACAGTTCCGCAATGTTTGTATTTGAGACGCCAGAATTGTCCGAAACGCTTGTAATGCCAAATGGCAGGGTAAAGGTTTGCTCTATAGCTCAATAATGACGTTATAACCCAAATTTAAAAACCTAATTTGTATAAAGTTAAGTGACTTTTCGAGATAAACAAAATATCACCATCGTTTTCAACATCACTTACTTCATATTTTCGACCACAACCAGCGTAAATTTTACAACTTTCAGACAGGTGAAACATTGGCTTTAATTGGAAAGGATGGGCGGGCATATAATCACAACAAGCGGAAGGCAAAATATATATTCCACGCCATTGCGTAAAAAAAGCAATACGGGAAAAGCCCGGAGTTTGATGTAAACCGAAAAGAACTTGCAAGTACCGGTCGTTAAAAGTATGGAACGCTTATCAAGTTTAACATGAATTATCTCTCGGAAGGAATTTTTATATGCAAAATACGATGAATTTACATCATATTTTGGCCTCATCTGTCGCTTTCAAGTGCTAACTCCATTATTGAAGGAAAATGTCATTATTTCCCTGGAGTGATTCCCAGGAATATATCATCGAAACTTTGTAAAACATTTTAAAAAGATTTAAAAAAGATTCGCCCAATAATCCTTCGTGAAAATGGCTAGCATGTAATATTTTCCCAACAAGATTACCCGTTATGTAGCATATGCTCCACAGCCCATGTGCCAATAAGTGCTCCTTCTCAGTTATATTTGATGCAATGATCACAATCATACACGTACTGAAACATAACGGAATTTCTCTCCGTGCTAAAATTAAATGGGAACATAAATACCTATACCCTTTAGAACGCCATGCAATGGAACCTAAGACCTATTCCTTTGGTATTGTGACTTTTGGAAAACAAATAAACATAAACTGTCCCAAGTAACACAATGTGACACCGCTACGGCTTTCAAGTTTCCTTTGTGTTTCTTTATATCCCTTGATCTGTACGGGCCGCCATGGATGTTGAATGTTGTAAGCAAATCAAAACGCTAGAATCTGGGTAGATCGGTCCGTCTAAAGTAGCGAAATGAGTGACGTCACAGGCATAAAGTAACGAAGACAATCTTTTGCAAAAGTATGACATTTTGTTGTTTGCAGCTCATGCAATTTAAACATCATTTCGAAAGCAATAAGCATCCCATCGCATGCCCTCTTGTCCCGTCGCTTCCCTCGCATCTCCGCCTCGTCCCGTCCCGCCCTGCCCCGTCCCGTCCCGTCCCGTCCCGTCCCGTCCCGTCCCGTCCCGTCCCGTCCCGTCCCGTCCCGTCCCGTCCCGTCCCGTCCCGTCCCGTCCGTCCCGTCCCGTCCCGTCCCGTCCCGTCCCGTCCCGTCCCGTCCCGTCCCGTCCCGTCCCGTCCCGTCCCGTCCCGTCCCGTCCCGTCCCGTCCCGTCCCGTCCCGTCCCGTCCCGTCCCGTCCCGTCCCGTACTGTCTCATCCTGTGCCATCCGGTCCCGTCCCGTCCCGTCCCGTCCCGTCCCGTCCCGTCCCGTCCCGTCCCGTCCCGTCCCGTCCCGTCCCGTCCCGTCCCGTCCCGTCCCGTCCCGTCTCGTCTCGTCTCGTCTCGTCTCGTCTCGTCTCGTCTCGTCTCGTCTCGTTTCGTCTCGTCTCGTCTCGTCTCGTCTCGTCTCGTCTCGTCTCGTCTCGTCTCGTCTCATCTCGTCTCGTCTCGTCTCGTCTCGTCTCGTCTCGTCTCGTCTCGTCTCGTCTCGTCTCGTCTCGTCTCGTCTCGTCTCGTCTCGTCTTGTCTCGTCTCGTCTCGTCTCGTCTCGTCTCGTCTCGTCTCGTCTCGTCTCGTCTCGTCCCGTCCCGTCTTGTCCCGTCCTGTCCCGTCCTGTCCCGTCCTGTCCCGTCCTGTCCCGTCCTGACCCGTCCTGACCCGTCCTGACCCGTCCCGTCCTGTCCCGTCCTGTCCCGTCCTGTCCCGTCCTGTCCCGTCCTGTCCCGTCCGGTCCCGTCCCGTCCCGTCCCGTCCCGTCCCGTCCCGTCCCGTCCCGTCCCGTCCCGTCCCGTCCCGTCCCGTCTCGTCTCGTCTCGTCTCGTCCCGTCCCGTCCCGTCCCGTCCCGTCCCGTCCCGTCCCGTCCCGTCCCGTCCCGTCCCGTCCCGTCCCGTCCCGTCCCGTCCCGTCCCGTCCCGTCCCGTCCCGTCCCGTCCCGTCCCGTCCCGTCCCAACCCGTCCCGTCCCGTCCCGTCCCGTCCCGTCCCGTCCCGTCCCGTCCCGTCCCGTCCCGTCCCGTCCCGTCCCGTCCCGTCCCGTCCCGTCCCGTCCCGTCCCGTCTCGTCTCGTCTCGTCTCGTCTCGTCTCGTCTCGTCTCGTCTCGTCTCGTCTCGTCTCGTCTCGTCTCGTCTCGTCTCGTCTCGTCTCGTCTCGTCTCGTCTCGTCTCGTCTCGTCTTGTCTCGTCCCGTCCTGTCCCGTCCTCACCCTCCCGTCCCGTCCCGTCCCGTCCCGTCCCGTCCCGTACCGTCCCGTCCCGTCCCGTCCCGTCCCGTCCCGTCCCGTCCCGTCCCGTCCCGTCCCGTCCCGTCCCGTCCTGTCCTGTCCTGTCCTGTCCTGTCCTGTCCTGTCCTGTCCTGTCCTGTCCTGTCCTGTCCTGTCCTGTCCTGTCCTGTCCTGCTCTGTCCCGTCCCGTCCCGTCCCGTCCCGTCCCGTCCCGTCCCGTCCCGTCCCGTCCCGTCCCGTCCCGTCCCGTCCCGTCCCGTCCCGTCCCGTCCTGTCCTGTCCTGTCCTGTCCTGTCCTGTCCTGTCCTGTCCTGTCCTGTCCTGTCCTGTCCTGTCCTGTCCTGTCCTGTCCTGTCCCGTCCCGTCCCGTCCCGTCCCGTCCCGTCCCGTCCCGTCCCGTCCCGTCCCGTCCCGTCCTGTCTCGTCCTGTCTCGTCCTGTCTCGTCCTGTCTCGTCCTGTCTCGTCCTGTCCCGTTCTGTCCCGTGCTGTCACGTCCCGTCCCGTCCTGTCCTGTCCTGTCCTGTCCTGTCCTGTCCTGTCCTGTCCTGTCCTGTCCTGTCCTGTCCTGTCCTGTCCTGTCCTGTCCTGTCCTTTCCTGTCCAGTTCTGTCCTGTCCTGTCCTGTCCTGTCCTGTCCCGTCCTGTCCCGTTTTGTCCCGTTTTGTCCCGTCCTGTCCCGCCCTGTCCCGTCCTGTCCCGTCCTGTCCCGACCCGCCCAGTCCCGTCCGGTCCCGTCCGGTCCCGTCCGGTCCCGTCCGGTCCCGTCCGGTCCCGTCCGGTCCCGTCCGGTCCCGTCCGGTCCCGTCCGGTCCCGTCCGGTCCCGTCCGGTCCCGTCCGGTCCCGTCCGGTCCCGTCCGGTTCCGTCCTGTCCCGTCCCTTCCCGTCCCATCCTGTCCTGTCCCGTCATGTCCATTCCCGTCCCGTCCCGTCCCTTCCCGTACTGTCCCGTCCCGTCCCATCCCGGCACGTTTCGTCCTGGCCCGTCCTGTCCCGTCCCGTCCCGTCCCGTCCCGTCCCGTCCCGTCCCGTCCCGTCCCGTCCCGTCCCGTCCCGTCCCGTCCCGTCCCGTCCCGTCCCGTCCCGTCCCGTCCCGTCCTGTCCCGTCCTGTCCCGTCCTGTCCTGTCCCGTCCTGTCCCGTCCTGTGCCATCCTGTGCCATCCTGTCCCGTCCCGTCCCGTCCCGTCCCGTCCCGTCCCGTCCCATCCCATCCCATCCCATCCCATCCCATCCCGTCCCGTCCCGTCCCGTCCCGTCCCGTCCCGTCCCGTCCCGTCCCGTCCCGTCCCGTCCCGTCCCGTCCCGTCCCGTCCCGTCCCGTCCCGTCCCGTCTCGTCTCGTCTCGTCTCGTCTCGTCTCGTCTCGTCTCGTCTCGTCTCGTCTCGTCTCGTCTCGTCTCGTCTCGTCTCGTCTCGTCTCGTCTCGTCTCGTCTCGTCTCGTCTCGTCTCGTCTCGTCTCGTCCCGTCCCGTTTCGTCCTGTCCCGTCCTGTCCCGTCCTGCCCCGTCCTGTCCCGTCCTGTCCCGTCATGTCCCGTCCTGTCCCGTCCTGTCCCGTCCTGTCCCATCCTGTCCCATCCTGTCCCGTCCTGTCCCGACCCGTCCAGTCCCGTCCGGTCCCGTCCGGTCCCGTCCGGTCCCGTCCGGTCCCGTCCGGTCCCGTCCGGTCCCGTCCGGTCCCGTCCAGTCCCGTCCGGTCCCGTCCGGTCCCGTCCGGTCCCGTCCGGTCCCGTCCGGTTCCGTCCTGTCCCGTCCCTTCCCGTCCCATCCTGTCCTGTCCCGTCATGTACATTCCCGTCCCGTCCCGTCCCTTCCCGTCCCGTCCCGTCCCGTCCCGTCCCGTCCCGTCCCGTCCCGTCCCGTCCCGTCCCGTCCCGTCCCGTCCCGTCCCGTCCCGTCCCGTCCCGTCCCGTTCCGTCCTGTCCCATCCCGTCCCGTCCCGTTTCGTCCTGTCCCGTCCTGTCCCGTCCTGCCCCGTCCTGTCCCGTCCTGTCCCGTCCTGTCCCGTCATGTCCCGTCCTGTCCTGTCCTGTCCCATCCTGTCCCGTCCTGTCCCGTCCTGTCCCGTACTGTCCCGTCCTGTCCCATCCTGTCCCGTCCTGTCCCGTCCTGTCCCGTCCTGTCCCGTCCTGTGCCGTCCAGTTCCGTCCTGTCCCGTTCTGCCCGTCCTGTCCTGTCCTTTCCTGTCCCATCCTGTCCCGCCCTGTCCCGTCCTGTCCCGTCCCGTCCTGTCCCGTCCTTTCTCATCCTGTCCCGTCCCAAGCCGTCCTGTTCCGTCCCATCCCTCATGTCCCGTCCCAAGCCTCCTTTCCCGTTTCATCCCTCCTGTCCCGTCCAGTCCCAAGCCTCCTCTCCCGTCCCATCCCCCATGTCCCATCCCAAGCCCTCCTGTCCCGTTTCATCCCTCCTGTCCCTTCCCGTCCCAAGCCCTCCTGTCCCGTCCCGTCCCAAGCCCTCTTGCCCCGCTTCATCCCTCCTGTCCCGTCCCGTCCCAAGCCCTCCTGTCCCGTTTCATCCCTCCTGTCCCGTCCCGTCCCAAGTCCTCCTGTCCCGTTTCATCCCTCCTGTCCCGTCCCGTCCCTTGCATCTCCACATCGTCCCATCCCGTCCAGTCACTTTGTCTACTTGTCCCGTTTTGGTCAAGAGCGACCCCGCCCTGATCCCGTGCCTCCGTCTCACGGGCGAGGCGACCCGCGGAGGGAACAGGCTCTCGCCGCTACTACGGCGGCGTCAGCCGTCACGGTCAGACTCGGGGGGCGTGGTCGGCCGCAGGGCACCGGCCCCCGCCCACACCACCGGCCCCCGCCCACACCGCCAGCTACTTAAGCTGACACCGACCGTAGGTGAGCATCAGTTCCACACCGATCCCACTCCCGACAACATGAAGCTGGTGAGTAACGCAGAGGCAGTGGTCAGCTGAGCAATCCAGTTCGGTTTGGTGGCGACTGGTGGAGGTGCTTTCATCAGGCAGAATCATAACTGCGATCAGTTATCTGGAAATGTTATACTGCTGTTGTTAATCTGTTGACTGTTATTCCTTGATGTTCCAGTTCATCGTTGCTGCCCTGGCCCTGGTGGCGGTCGCCGACAGGCCTTCCTACAGGCCCCGGCCTGCCTACGTCGCCCCGACCTACGCACCGGCCCCGACCTACGCTCCCAAACCGACCTACGCCCCGGCCCCGGTCTACCAGCACCAGCCCAGCTACGTTTCGGCCCCGGCCCACGGTCACGCCAGCTACAAGCAGATCGCTATCCTGGATCAGGAGGATGTCCACCCTGGAGATGGCACCTACAGCTCCAAGTTCTCCACTGAGAACGGCATCTACAGGTCAGTGCCATTTACATGCAAATGTGCACATTTTGTGTTGCCATTCAGTTGGTAAATTTGACGCTGAAGCTCATGTCCAACATTTCTCACCATAGCACGCTATTGTATCACTTCATTCCAGAAATAATATAGAAATACGATGTTTTAGTATACCGATGAATTGGATAACAAAACCCATATCGAGACAGCTATTTTTAGCCTGAATAACTGAAAGAATGATTGTTTCTAATGCCCCTTTGTATTGCGTCGAGTTCCCTATTCAAGTCAGATAAGATGTGTTTAAGCTTTGGACAGGGAGACAGGAATGCATGGGGACTCTATTCTACCGGCAATGAAGTTACTAATCTGTTAATTACCGTATGGAAACATTACATTATTCCTAGTTTCCATTTGTATACCTCTTCCGAACCCAAATGCGAGCAGACTTCTTTTTTCCAATCCAAAATTGATGTTGGCATGCGAAAGAGTTCAATAACAAAATAATGACAGTCCAAATTGCCATAGATAAAATAACAATCAGCTCTAGTTTTTTTTCCCTCGTCAAGTATCAGTGCTGTTCTGTTCACATGACAATGTATAGTACGATCGACCTCTCACCTAACCACCATCTGTGTGCAGGTCTGAGACCGGCGTGCCCGTGCCCGGCTACGGCAAGAGCGCGTACGGAGAGTCGGAGGACAACTACCGCCAGGAGGGCTCTTGGAGCTACACCAACGGATATGGCGAGGAGGTCAAGGTCGCCTTTGTCGCCGACGAGAACGGCTACCAGCCGTCCAGTGACATCCTGCCGACCCCGGTGCCCACCCAGTACCCGACCCCCGAGGTTGACCCCAGCTACGTCGAGCCTCAGTCCGCCTACGGCAAGCCCGCCTACAAGCCCGCCTACAACTAAGTCATTCATACTCCACTTGTAAAATGAGTAACATGCTGTGATTACTCAATCGAAACTTGTCTATTTATTAATTTATTTGAACATGATCGTGTTTTGTGACGTATTCAAAATATAAACTTTGACAGAATACGCTGCATTTCGAGCTGTTTTTTCCTTCTCTAAAACAAGTGCATTGGATTGCGACGTTCAAAGTAGGTGGACGGGACTGTTGAAGGCATCACAGGTTTATGGAACGACGGGATCGAGGTGGTTAGTGAGGCAGTATTTGTCTCCTTATCTAAATGCTTCGCACATTTTACTGGCGGAACAACACTCACGATTGGTTGGTAGGAACAGAACCCAAGTATAATATCTGTTCGGTCATAGGCCATGATTATAAACACAGAAAGGAAACGGCATGGGAACAACTGAAATAAAGATAGATAAATGAACATGAATGCAAGATGATTCTTATCGTTTGATGTATGCAACCTGCATTTTAGAGCTTGACACAAGTACGTTGTTTTGAAAAGTTCCGACGATCTATTCCTTAACTATTCAACTTTTACATGTGATTTTTGGCTAAAAAATATGTCCCTCAGAATTTTATAATATGTTAGTAAGAATATAATATTGGGATAAAATTGCGGTTTGGTGGTAATAAGCAAGCTAGGTATTAATAGGTCAGTTGTCATTGTGAAAGACAGAAAGCAATCAGCATGGGAATAACTGAAATAAAGATAGATAAATGAATATGAATGCCTAATGATTCTTATCGTTTGATGTATTCAACCTGCTTTTTAGAACTTGACACAATTACGTACCTATGTCACAAACAAATATATGATAGTGACGTAATTTAGAAATATCTACCGTAAACCTAACCATGAAATCTTCACTTGGTACTGTATATGCGAACGCTGCTCACACATTTGAGCGATGGTGTAAGGTGTAAAATGTAGTACTTTCAGGATTTCAAGGTGCAAATGGGAACACTTCACCACAAGAGCTACAAAATTGTTCCAAAATACCAACCTGAAGAGGTGACATTTGTGCCTACATGAGTAGGATTTTGCGACACATATTGAATGAAAATATCGCAGAGAGAAAGAAAGAAGTGCGTTTTCATTGGCAAATCTAGCCATCAAGTTGTGTAGGCCCGGTTCTCGGAAAGAAAGACAACTGCGGTCCTATGGAATTAAGCCATCTCACTAAATAGTACTACTTGGCCCTGGTTTAATAAAAACACACAATGTCTTCTTTAGCACGCATATGCATGCTTGGGCAATTATTTATTAGACGCTTCACTGTATTGGGGGGGAGGGGGCTAATTTATATTGCTTTCATTTATATTAATGAATTGAGAGAGACATTTGATCCTGTCGCCCCCCCCCCCCCCCCATCACCCAACCCCAAACCCACCCGAGGCCCCACAGCCCTTTTCTTGGTTTCAGCAGATTTTTTTCCACAAACGAAACGTGTATTTTTCACCACTACAAACATGCATACATTAAAACACACATTCAGTACATCATAGGCCCCTCCTGCTACTAGGTACCCTCCTGCTAGGTACCCTCCTGCTCCGCCTCGCGTTTTACCACGGTTCATCTTCGCGAAGCAGCGCCCGCCTCGTCACTGGTCGGGCGTGCGAGCTGTCGACCAACTGAGTCGGCGCCCCGCACACCCCGCCCGGGAAAATGTGCCGAGGGCCAGTCCCGGGTTTGCCCGGATGGGTAAAGGGCGGGGACCTATCCTATCTTCGGTTCCAATTACAATCATTTCACAAATAGGCAGGCATCAATTAATTACAGTACATATTTTGTTTATTAAAAGGGTGGGCCTTACAAAACCGTATAAGCATCCAAGGCATATCCCGGCCAGGCCAGACGTCATCTCAGACGGCCGAGGCTCGGGTTAAAGGGGCTACACTTTGGGAAATATACGTGGAATTATGAACAAGAGTGTCCTGATTACGTTTCTGGTATTCGTTTTTGCGAGAAAAAGTACCAATTTGTCATAATTGGAAAAATATTGATATTGATACATATGACGTCACAATAATCTTGCATCACCAAAACTAATTGTGACGTCATACCAGCAAAACTCTATCCTTGAATGAGAATATGTAAGCAACACTAACAACCTCATTCGCTGGGTCGCGACTCGCGAGTATATTGGTCGCGATTGAAAATGTGTGAATGTTTACACTATGGCCTTGTATGAGTAGAATTGGAGTGTCCTTGCGTGAACACATACACCTGATGTTCATGTGGATAAATAAATGTGATATGCCCACCAACAAATGTGTTTATATGTGTTCACCGGTATATGGTGGATGTAAATCAATATTGCAGCTACCGGTACTAGCCACCCACCAAAAGGTGTGCCTTTTCAAGACGAGTGTGGACATTATTTTCAATTGGAAATCCCATGAAAATTGACAAAGTTATAGCCAATAATACTTCGGGCTAAGCGGCATTTCAACGTAAACAATATACAAACTTTGTCAAAATTGAATCATTATATTGCATGAAAACTGACCAGCCACCAATCAACAAATGCGGCCTATCACTAAGCATCTATTGGTAATTTTCAATTGGAAATCGGTTCACCATTGACAGAGTTAATTACTTAAGAATTCGAATTGAATCGAGTTTGGGTGAATGGGCTTGAACGGGATGGAGGCTGAAAATGTGTGCCATTAGGGGCTCTACGGTACACAGTTCCGCAATGTTTGTATTTGAGACGCCAGAATTGTCCGAAACGCTTGTAATGCCAAATGGCAGGGTAAAGGTTTGCTCTATAGCTCAATAATGACGTTATAACCCAAATTTAAAAACCTAATTTGTATAAAGTTAAGTGACTTTTCGAGATAAACAAACTATCACCATCGTTTTCAACATCACTTACTTCATATTTTCGACCACAACCAGCGTAAATTTTACAACTTTCAGACAGGTGAAACATTGGCTTTAATTGGAAAGGATGGGCGGGCATATAATCACAACAAGCGGAAGGCAAAATATATATTCCACGCCATTGCGTAAAAAAGCAATACGGGAAAAGCCCGGAGTTTGATGTAAACCGAAAAGAACTTGCAAGTACCGGTCGTTAAAAGTATGGAACGCTTATCAAGTTTAACATGAATTATCTCTCGGAAGGAATTTTTATATGCAAAATACGATGAATTTACATCATATTTTGGCCTCATCTGTCGCTTTCAAGTGCTAACTCCATTATTGAAGGAAAATGTCATTATTTCCCTGGAGTGATTCCCAGGAATATATCATCGAAACTTTGTAAAACATTTTAAAAAGATTTAAAAAAGATTCGCCCAATAATCCTTCGTGAAAATGGCTAGCATGTAATATTTTCCCAACAAGATTACCCGTTATGTAGCATATGCTCCACAGCCCATGTGCCAATAAGTGCTCCTTCTCAGTTATATTTGATGCAATGATCACAATCATACACGTACTGAAACATCACGGAATTTCTCTCCGTGCTAAAATTAAATGGGAACATAAATACCTATACCCTTTAGAACGCCATGCAATGGAACCTAAGACCCATTCCTTTGGTATTGTGACTTTTGGAAAACAAATAAACATAAACTGTCCCAAATAACACAATGTGACACCGCTACGGCTTTCAAGTTTCCTTTGTGTTTCTTTATATCCCTTGATCTGTACGGGCCGCCATGGATGTTGAATGTTGTAAGCAAATCAAAACGCTAGAATCTGGGTAGATCGGTCCGTCTAAAGTAGCGAAATGAGTGACGTCACAGGCATAAAGTAACGAAGACAATCTTTTGAAAAAGTATGACATTTTGTTGTTTGCAGCTCATGCAATTTAAACATCATTTCGAAAGCAATAAGCATCCCATCGCATGCCCTCTTGTCCCGTCGCTTCCCTCGCATCTCCGCCTCGTCCCGTCCCGCCCTGCCCCGTCCCGTCCCGTCCCGTCCCGTCCCGTCCCGTCCCGTCCCGTCCCGTCCCGTCCCGTCCCGTCCCGTCCCGTCCCGTCCCGTCCCGTCCCGTCCCGTCCCGTCCCGTCCCGTCCCGTCCCGTACTGTCTCATCCTGTGCCATCCGGTCCCGTCCCGTCCCGTCCCATCCCGTCCCGTCCCGTCCCGTCCCGTCCCGTCCCGTCCCGTCCCGTCCCGTCCCGTCCCGTCCCGTCCCGTCCCGTCCCGTCCCGTCCCGTCCCGTCCCGTTCCGTTCCGTCCCGTCCCGTCCCGTCCCGTCCCGTCCCGTCCCGTCCCGTCCCGTCCCGTCCCGTCCCGTCCCGTCCCGTCCCGTCCCGTCCCGTCCCGTCCCGTCCCCTCCCCTCCCCTCCCCTCCCGTCCCGTCCCGTCCCGTCCCGTCCCGTCCCGTCCCGTCCCGTCCCGTCCCGTCCCGTCCCGTCCCGTCCCGTCCCGTCCCGTCCCGTCCCGTCCCGTCCCGTCCCGTCCTGTGCCATCCTGTCCCGTCCCGTCCCGTCCCGTCCCGTCCCGTCCCGTCCCGTCCCGTCCCGTCCCGTCCCGTCCCGTCCCGTCCCGTCCCGTCCCGTCCCGTCCTGTCCCGTCCTGTGCCATCCTGTCCCGTCCCGTCCCGTCCCGTCCCGTCCCGTCCCGTCCCGTCCCGTCCCGTCCCGTCCCGTCCCGTCCCGTCCCGTCCCGTCCCGTCCCGTCCCGTCCCGTCCCGTCCCGTCCCGTCCCGTCCCGTACTGTCTCATCCTGTGCCATCCGGTCCCGTCCCGTCCCGTCCCGTCCCGTCCCGTCCCGTCCCGTCCCGTCCCGTCCCGTCCCGTCCCGTCCCGTCCCGTCCCGTCCCGTCCCGTCCCGTCCCGTCCCGTCCTGTCCCGTCCTGTGCCGTCCTGTCCCGTCCCGTCCCGTCCCGTCCCGTCCCGTCCCGTCCCGTCCCGTCCCGTCCCGTCCCGTCCCGTCCCGTCCCGTCCCGTCCCGTCCCGTCCCGTCCCGTCTCGTCTCGTCTCGTCTCGTCTCGTCTCGTCTCGTCTCGTCTCGTCTCGTCTCGTCTCGTCTCGTCTCGTCTCGTCTCGTCTCGTCTCGTCCCGTCCCGTCCCGTCCCGTCCCGTCCCGTCCCGTCCCGTCCCGTCCCGTCCCGTCCCGTCCCGTCCCGTCCCGTCCCGTCCCGTCCCGTCCCGTCCCGTCCCGTCCCGTCCTGTTCCGTCCTGTCCCGTCCTGTCCTGTCCCGTCCCGTCCGGTCACCTGTCCCGTCCTGTCCCGTCCTGTCCCGTCCTGTCCCGTCCTGTCCCGTCCTGTCCCGTCCTGTCCCGCCCTGTCCTGTCCCGTCCCGTCCCGTCCGGTCCCGTCCAGTCCCGTCCTGCCCCGTCCTGCCCCGTCCTGCCCCGTCCTGCCCCGTCCTGTCCCGTTCGGTCCCGTCCTTTCCCGTCCTGTCCCGTCCCGTCCTGTCCTGTCCTGTCCTGTCCTGTCCTGTCCTGTCCTGTCCTGTCCTGTCCTGTCCTGTCCTGTCCTGTCCTGTCCTATCCCGTCCTGTCCCGTCCTGTCCCATTCTGTCCCGTCCTGTCCCGTCCTGTCCCGCCCTATCCCGCCCTGTCCCGTCCTGTCCCGTCCAGTCCAGTACCGTCCGGT
Source organism: Chirona hameri (assembly GCA_036785665.1). Taxonomy (NCBI): domain Eukaryota; kingdom Metazoa; phylum Arthropoda; class Thecostraca; order Balanomorpha; family Balanidae; genus Chirona; species Chirona hameri. The sequence continues at coordinate 62,497 of JAXIVJ010000012.1, read as the reverse complement.
CCCGTCCGGTCACGTCCGGTTCCGTCCTGTCCCGTCCCTTCCTGTCCCGTCCCGTCCCGTCCCGTCCCGTCCCGTCCCGTCCCGTCCCGTCCCGTCCCGTCCCGTCCCGTCCCGTCCCGTCCCGTCCCGTCCCGTCCCGTCCCGTCACGTCACGTCACGTCACGTCAAGTCACGTCACGTCACGTCACGTCACGTCACGTCCCGTCCCGTCCCGTCCCTTCCCGTACTGTCCCGTCCTGTCTCGTCCCGTTCCGTCCCGTTTCGTCCTGTCCCGTCCTGTCCCGTCCTCTCCCGTCCTGCCCCGTCCTGTCCTGTCCTGTCTTGTCCTGTCCTGTCCCGTCCTGTCCCATCCTGTCCCATCCTGTCCCATCCTGTCCCGTCCTGTCCTGTCCTGTCCCATCCTGTCACATCCTGTCCCGTCCTGTCCTGTTCTGTCCCGTCCTGCCCCGTCCTGTCCCGTCCTGTCCCGTCCTGTCCCGTCCTGTCCCGTCCTGTCCCGTCCTGTCCCGTCCTGTCCTGTCCCGTCCTTTCTCATCCTGTCCCGTCCCTAGCCGTCCTGTCCTGTCCCATCCCTCATGTCCCGTCCCAAGCCCTCCTGTCCCGTTTCATCCCTCCTGTCCCGTCCCGTCCCAAGCCCTCCTCTCCCGTCCCATCCCCAATGTCCCGTCCCAAGCCCTCCTGTCCCGTTTAATCCCTGCTGTCCCGTCCCGTCCCAAGCCCTCCTGTCCCGTTTCATCCCTCCTGTCCCGTCCCGTCCCTTGCATCTCCACATCGTCTCATCCCGTCCAGTCACTTTGTCTACTTGTCCCGTTTTGGTCAAGAGCGACCCCGCCCTGATCCCGCGCCTCCGTCTCACGGGCGAGGCGACCCGCGGAGGGAACAGGCTCTCGCCGCTACTACGGCGGCGTCAGCCGTCACGGTCAGACTCGGGGGGCGTGGTTGGCCGCAAGGCACCGGTCCCGGCCCACACCGCCAGCTACTTAAGCTGACACGGACCGTAGGTGAGCATCAGTTCGACACCGATCCCACTCCCGACAACATGAAACTGGTGAGTAACGCAGAGGCAGTGGATAGCTGAGCAATCCAGTTCGGTTTGGTGGCGACTGGTGGAGGTGCTTTCATAAGGCAGAATCATAACTACGATCAGTTATCTGGAAATGTTATACTGCTGTTGTTAATCTGTTGACTGTTATTCCTTGATGTTCCAGTTCATCGTTGCTGCCCTGGCCCTGGTGGCGGTCGCCGACAGGCCTTCCTACAGGCCTCGGCCTTCCTACGTTGCCCCGACCTACGCACCGGCCCCGACCTACGCTCCCAAACCGACCTACGCCCCGGCCCCGGTCTACCAGCACCAGCCCAGCTACGCCCCGGCCCCGGCCCACGGTCACGCCAGCTACAAGCAGATCGCTATCCTGGATCAGGAGGATGTCCACCCTGGAGATGGCACCTACAGCTCCAAGTTCTCCACTGAGAACGGCATCTACAGGTCAGTGCCATTTACTTGCAAATGTGCGCATTTGGTGTTGCCATTCAGTTGGTAAATTTGACGCTGAAGCCCATGTCCAACATTTCTCACCATAGCACACTATTGTATCACTTCATTCCAGAAATAATATAGAAATACGATGTTTTAGTATACCGATGAATTGGATAACAAAACACATATCCAGAATGCTATTTTTAGCCTGAATAACTGAAAGAATGATTGTTTCTAATGCCCCTTTGTATTGCGGCGAATTCCCTATTCAAGTCAGATAAGATGTGTTTAAGCTTTGGACAGGGAGACGGGAATGCATGGGGACTTTATTTTACCGGCAATGAAGTTACTAATCTGTTAATTACCGTATGGAAACATGACATTATTCCTAGTTTCCATTTGTATACCTTTTCCGAACCCAAATGCGAGCAGACCTCTTCTTTCCAATGCAAAATTGATGTTGGCATGCGAAAGAGCTCAATAACAAAATAATGACAGTCCAAATTGCCATAGATAAAATAACAATCAGCTCTAGTTTTTTTCCCTCGTCAAGTATCAGTGCTGACATCTGTTCACATGACAATGTATAGTACGATCGACCTCTCACCTAACCACCATCTGTGTGCAGGTCTGAGACCGGCGTGCCCGTGCCCGGCTACGGCAAGAGCGCGTACGGAGAGTCGGAGGACAACTACCGCCAGGAGGGCTCTTGGAGCTACACCAACGGATATGGCGAGGAGGTCAAGGTCGCCTTTGTCGCCGACGAGAACGGCTACCAGCCGTCCAGTGACATCCTGCCGACCCCGGTGCCCACCCAGTACCCGACCCCCGAGGTTGACCCCAGCTACGTCGAGCCTCAGTCCGCCTACGGCAAGCCCGCCTACAAGCCCGCCTACAACTAAGTCATTCATACTCCACTTGTAAAATGAGTAACATGCTGTGATTACTCAATCGAAACTTGTCTATTTATTAATTTATTTGAACATGATCGTGTTTTGTGACGTATGCAAAATATAAACTTTGACAGAATACGCTGCATTTGGAGCTGTTTTTCCTTCTCTAAAACAAGTGCATTGTATTGCGACGTTCAAAATAGGTGAACGGGACTGTTGAAGGCATCACAGGTTTATGGAACGACGGGATCGAGGTGGTTAGTGAGGCAGTATTTGTCTCCTTATCTAAATGCTTCGCACATTTTACTGGCGGAAAAACACTCACGATTGGTTGGTAGGAACAGAACCCAAGTATAATATCTGTTCGGTCATAGGCCATGATTATAAACACAGAAAGGAAACGGCATGGGAACAACTGAAATAAAGATAGATAAATGAACATGAATGCAAGATGATTCTTATCGTTTGATGTATGAAACCTGCATTTTAGAGCTTGGCACAAGTACGTTGTTTTGAAAAGTTCCGACGATCTATTCCTTAACTATTCAACTTTTACATGCGATTTTTGGCTAAAAAATATGTCCCTCAGAATTTTATAATATGTTAGTAAGAATATAATATTGGGATAAAATTGCGGTTTGGTGGTAATAAGCAAGCTAGGTATTAATAGGTCAGTTGTCATTGTGAAAGACAGAAAGCAATCAGCATGGGAATAACTGAAATAAAGATAGATAAATGAATATGAATGCCTGATGATTCTTATCGTTTGATGTATTCAACCTGCATTTTAGAACTTGACGCAAGTACGTAACTATGTCACAAACAAATATATGATAGTGACGTAATTTAGAAATATCTATCGTAAGCCTAACCATGAAATCTTCACTGGGTAGTGTATTTGCAAACGTTGCTCACACATTTGAGCGATGGTGTAAGGTGTAAAATGTAGTACTTTCAGGATTTCAAGGTGCAAATGAGAACACTTCACCACAAGAGCTACAAAATTGTTCCAAAATACCAACCTGAAGAGGTGACATTTGTGCCTACATGAGTAGGATTTTGCGACACATATTGAATGAAAATATCGCCGAGAGCAAGAAAGAAGTGCGTTTTCATTGGCAAATCTAGCCATCAAGTTGTGTAGGCCCGGTTCTCGGAAAGAAAGACAACTGCGGTCCTATGGAATTAAGCCATCTCACTAAATAGTACTCCTTGGCCCTGGTTTAATAAAAACACACAATTTCTTCTTTAGCACGCATATGCATGCTTGTGCAATTATTTATTAGACGCTTCACTGTATTGGGGGGAGGGGGCTAATTTATATTGCTTTCATTTATATTAATGAATTGAGAGAGACATTTGATCCTGTCGCCCCCCCCCCCCCTCCACCCACCACCCAACCCCAACCCCACCCGAGGCCCAACAGCCCTTTTCTTGGTTTCAGCAGATTTGTTTCCACAAACGAAACGTGTATTTTTCACCACTACAAACATGCATACTTTAAAACACACATTCAGTACATCATAGGCGGCCCCCTCCCGCTCCGCCTCGCGTTTTACCACAGCTCATCTTCGCGAAGCAGCGCCCGTCTCGTCACCGGTCGGGCGTGCGAGCTGTCGAACAACTGAGTCGGCGCCCCGCACACCCCGCCCGGGAAAATGTGCCGAGGGCCAGTCCCGGGTTTGCCCGGATGGGTAAAGGGCGGGGACCTATCCTATCTTCGGTTCCAATTACAATCATTTCACAAATAGGCAGGCATCAATCAATTACAGTACATATTTTGTTTATTAAAAGGGTGGGCCTTACAAAACCGTATAAGCATCCAAGGCATATCCCGGCCAGGCCAGACGTCATCTCAGACGGCCGAGGCTCGGGTTAAAGGGGCTACACCTTGGGAAATATACGTGGAATTATGGACAAGAGTGTCCTGATTACGGTTCTGGTATTCGTTTTTGCGAGAAAAAGTACCAATTTGTCATAATTGGAAAAATATTGATATTGATACATATGACGTCACAATAATCTTGCATCACCAAAACTAATTGTGACGTCATACCAGCAAAACTCTATCCTTGAATGAGAATATGTAAGCAACACTAACAACCTCATTCGCTGGGTCGCAACTCGCGAGTATATTGGTCGCGATTGAAAATGTGTGAATGTTTACACTATGGCCTTGTATGAGTAGAATTGGAGTGTCCTTGCGTGAACACATACACCTGATGTTCATGTGGATAAATAAATGTAATATGCCCACCAACAAATGTGTTTATATGTGTTCACCGGTATATGGTGGATGTAAATAAATATTGCAGCTACCGGTACTAGCCACCAACCAAAAGGTGTGCCTTTTCAAGACGAGTGTGGACATTATTTTGAATTGGAAATCCCATGAAAATTGACAAAGTTATAGCCAATAATATTTCGAGCTAAGCGGCACTTCAACGTAAACAATATACAAACTTTGTCAAAATTGAATCATTATATTGCATGAAAACTGACCAGCCACCAATCAACAAATGCGGCCTATCACTAAGCATCTATTGGTAATTTTCAATTGGAAATCGGTTCACCATTGACAGAGTTAATTACTTAAGAATTCGAATTGGATCGAGTTTGGGTGAATGGGCTTGAACGGGATGGAGGCTGAAAATGTGTGCCATTAGGGGCTCTACGGTACACAGTTCCGCAATGTTTGTATTTGAGACTCCAGAATTGTCCGAAACGATGGTAATTCCAAATGGCAGGGTAAAGGTTTTCTCTATAGCTCAATAATGACGTTATAAACCCAAATTTAAAAACCTAATTTGTATAAAGTTAAGTAACTTTTCGAGATAAACAAAATATCACCATCGTTTTCAACATCACTTACTTCATATTTTCGACCACAACCAGCGTAAATTTTACAACTTTCAGACAGGTGAAACATTGGCTTTAATTGGAAAGGATGGGCGGGCATATAATCACAACAAGCGGAAGGCAAAATATATATTCCACGCCATTGCGTAAAAAAGGCAATACGGGAAAAGCCCGGAGTTTGATGTAAACCGAAAAGAACTTGCAAGTACCGGTCGTTAAAAGTATGGAACGCTTATCAAGTTTAACATGAAATATCTCTCGGAAGGAATTTTTATATGCAAAATACGATAAATTTACATCATATTTTGGCCTTGTCTGTCGATTTCAAGTGCTAACTCCATTATTGAAGGAAAATGTCATTATTTCCCTGGAGTGATTCCCAGGAATATATCATCGAAACTTCTTAAAACATTTTAAAAAGATTTAAAAAAGTTTCGCACAATAATCCTTCGTGAAAATGGCTAGCATGTAATATTTTCCCAACAAGATTACCCGTTATGTAGCATATGCTCCACAGCCCATGTGCCAATAAGTGCTCCTTCTCAGTTATATTTGATGCAATGATCACAATCATACACGTACTGAAACATAACGGAATTTCTCTCCGTGCTAAAATTAAATGGGAACATAAATACCTATACCCTCTAGAACGCCATGCAATGGAACCTAAGACCTATTCCTTTGGTATTGTGACTTTTGGAAAACAAATAAACATCAACTGTCCCAAACAACACAATGTGACACCGCTACGGCTTTCAAGTTTCCTTTGTGTTTCTTTATATCCCTTGATCTGTACGGGCCGCCATTGATGTTGAATGTTGTAAGCAAATCAAAACGCTAGATACTGGGTAGATCGGTCCGTCTAGAGTAGCGAAATGAGTGACGTCACAGGCATAATGTAACGAAGACAATCTTTTGCAAAAGTATGACATTTTGTTGTTTGCAGCTCATGCAATTTAAACATCATTTCGAAAGCAATCAGCATCCCATCGCATGCCCTCTTGTCCCGTCGCTTCCCTCGCATCTCCGTCCCGTCCCGTCCCGTCCCGTCCCGTCCCGTCCCGTCCCGTCCCGTCCCGTCCCGTCCCGTCCCGTCCCGTCCCGTCCCGTCCCGTCCCGTCCCGTCCCGTCCCGTCCCGTCCAGTCCCGTTCCGTTCCGTTCCGTTCCGATCCGTTCCGTTCCGTTCCGTTCCTTTCCGTTCCGTTCCGTTCCGTTCCGTTCCGTTCCGTTCCGTTCCGTTCCGTTCCGTTCCGTTCCGTTCCGTTCCGTTCCGTTCCGTTCCGTTCCGTTCCGTCCCGTCCCGTCCCGTCCCGCCCGTCCCGTCCCGTCCCGTCCCGTCCCGTCCCGTCCCGTCCCGTCCCGTCCCGTCCCGTCCCGTCCCGTCCTGTCTCGTCCTGTCTCGTCCTGTCCCCTCCTGTCCCCTCCTGTCCCGTCCTGTCACGTCCTGCCCCGTCCTGTCCCGTTCTGTCCCGTCCTTTCCCGTCATGTCCCATACTGTCCCGTCCTTTACCGTCCATTCTCGTCCTGTCCCGTCCTGTCCCATCCTGTCCCGCCCTGTCCCGTCCTGTCCCGTCCTGTCCCGTCTTGTCCCGTCCTGTCCCGTCCTGTCCCGTCCTGTCCCGTCCTGTCCCGTTCTGTCCCGTGCTGCCACGTCCCGTCCCGTCCCGTCCTGTCCTGTCCTGTTCTGTCCTGTCCTGTCCTGTCCTGTCCTGTTCTGTCCTGTCCTGTCCTGTCCTGTCCTGTCCTGTCCTGTCCTGTCCCGTCCTGTCCCGTTCTGTCCCGTTCTGTCCCATCCTGTCCCGCCCTGTCCCGTCCCGTCCAGTCCTGTCCGGTCCCGTCCGGTCCCGTCCGGTCCCGTCCGGTCCCGTCCGGTCCCGTCCGGTCCCGTCCGGTCCCGTCCGGTTCCGTCCTGTTCCGTCCCTTCCCGTCCCATCCTGTCCTGTCCCGTCATGTCCATTCCCGTCCCGTCCCGTCCCTTCCCGTACTGTCCCGTCCCGTCTCATCCCGTCCCATCCCGTTTCGTCCTGTCCCGTCCTGTCCCGTCCTGTCCCGTCCTGTCCCGTCCCGTCCCGTCCCGTCCCGTCCCGTCCCGTCCCGTCCCGTCCCGTCCCGTCCCGTCCCGTCCCGTCCCGTCCCGTCCCGTACCGTACCGTACCGTACCGTACCGTACCGTACCGTACCGTACCGTACCGTACCGTACCGTACCGTACCGTACCGTACCGTCCCGTCCCGTCCCGTCCCGTCCCGTCCCGTCCCATCCCATCCCATCCCGTCCCGTCCCGTCCCGTCCCGTCCCGTCCCGTCCCGTCCCGTCCCGTCCCGTCCCGTCCTGTCCCGTCCCGTCCCGTCCCGTCCCGTCCTGTCCTGTCCCGTCCCGTCCCGTCCCGTCCCGTCCCGTCCCGTCCCGTCCCGTCCCGTCCCGTCCCGTCCCGTCCCGTCCCGTCCCGTCCCGTCCCGTCCGTCCCGCCCTGTCCCGTCCTATCCCGTCCTGTCCCGTCCTGTCCCGTCCTGTCCCGTTCTGTCCCGTGCTGTCACGTCCCGTCCCGTCCCGTCCTGTCCTGTCCTGTCCTGTCCTGTCCTGTCCTGTCCTGTCCTGTCCTGTCCTCCTGCCCTGTCCTGTCCTGTCCTGTCCCGTCCCGTCCTGTCCCGTTCTCTCCCGTTCTGTCCCGTCCTGTCCCGCCCTGTCCCGTCCTGTCCCGACCCGTCCAGTCCCGTCCGGTCCCGTCCGGTCCCGTCCGGTCCCGTCCGGTCCCGTCCGGTCCCTTCCGGTCCCGTCCGGTCCCGTCCGGTTCCGTCCGGTTCCGTCCTGTCCCGTCCCTTCCCGTCCCATCCTGTCCTGTCCCGTCATGTACATTCCCGTCCCGTCCCGTCCCTTCCCGTACTGTCCCGTCCCGTCCCGTCCCGTCCCGTCCCGTCCCGTCCCGTCCCGTCCCGTCCCGTCCCGTCCCGTCCCGTCCCGTCCCGTCCCATCCCATCCCATCCCATCCCATCCCATCCCATCCCATCCCATCCCATCCCATCCCATCCCATCCCATCCCATCCCATCCCATCCCATCCCATCCCGTCCCGTCCCGTCCCGTTTCGTCCTGTCCCGTCCTGTCCCGTCCTGCCCCGTCCTGTCCCGTCCTGTCCCGTCCTGTCCCGTCCTGTCCCGTCCTGTCCCGTCCTGTCCCGTCCTGTCCCGTCCTGTCCCGTCCTGTCCCGTCATGTCCCGTCCTGTCCCGTCCTGTCCCATCCTGTCCCATCCTGTCCCATCCTGTCCCATCCTGTCCCGTCCTGTCCCATCCTGTCCCATCCTGTCCCGTCCTGTCCCGTCCTGTCCCGTACTGTCCCGTCCTGTCCCATCCTGTCCCGCCCTGTCCCGTCCTGTCCCGTCATGTCCCGACCTGTACCGTCCAGTTCCGTCCTGTCCCGTTCTGCCCGTCCTGTCCTGTCCTTTCCTGTCCCATCCTGTCCCGCCCTGTCCCGTCCTGTCCCGTCCTGTCCTGTCCCGTCCTTTCTCATCCTGTCCCGTCCCAAGCCGTCCTGTCCCGTCCCATCCCTCATGTCCCGTCCCAAGCCTCCTTTCCCGTTTCATCCCTCCTGTCCCGTCCAGTCCCAAGCCTCCTCTCCCGTCCCATCCCCCATGTCCCGTCCCAAGCCCTCCTGTCCCGTTTCATCCCTCCTGTCCCGTCCCGTCCCAAGCCCTCCTGTCCCGTCCCGTCCCAAGCCCTCTTGTCCCGCTTCATCCCTCCTGTCACGTCCCGTCCCAAGCCCTCCTGTCCCGTTTCATCCCTCCTGTCCCGTCCCGTCCCAAGCCCTCCTGTCCCGTTTCATCCCTCCTGTCCCGTCCCGTCCCTTGCATCTCCACATCGTCCCATCCCGTCCAGTCACTTTGTCTACTTGTCCCGTTTTGGTCAAGAGCGACCCCGCCCTGATCCCGCGCCTCCGTCTCACGGGCGAGGCGACCCGCGGAGGGAACAGGCTCTCGCCGCTACTACGGCGGCGTCAGCCGTCACGGTCAGACTCGGGGGGCGTGGTTGGCCGCAGGGCACCGGCCCCGGCCCACACCAACAACTACTTAAGCTGACACGGACCGTAGGTGAGCATCAGTTCCACACCGATCCCACTCCCGACAACATGAAGCTGGTGAGTAACGCAGAGGCAGTGGTCAGCTGACCAATCCAGTTCGGTTTGGTGGCGACTGGTGGAGGTGCTTTCATAAGGCAGGATCATAACTGCGATCAGTTATCTGGAAATGTTATACTGCTGTTGTTAATCTGTTGACTGTTATTCCTTGATGTTCCAGTTCATCGTTGCTGCCCTGGCCCTGGTGGCGGTCGCCGACAGGCCTTCCTACAGGCCCCGGCCTGCCTACGTCGCCCCGACCTACGCACCGGCCCCGACCTACGCTCCCAAACCGACCTACGCCCCGGCCCCGGTCTACCAGCACCAGCCCAGCTACGCCCCGGCCCCGGCCCACGGTCACGCCAGCTACAAGCAGATCGCTATCCTGGATCAGGAGGATGTCCACCCTGGAGATGGCACCTACAGCTCCAAGTTCTCCACTGAGAACGGCATCTACAGGTCAGTGCCATTTACATGCAAATGTGCACATTTTGTGTTGCCATTCATTTGGTAAATTTGACGCTGAAGCTCATGTCCAACATTTCTCACCATAGCACGCTATTGTATCACTTCATTCCAGAAATAATATAGAAATACGATGTTTTAGTATACCGATGAATTGGATAACAAAACCCATATCGAGACAGCTATTTTTAGCCTGAATAACTGAAAGAATGATTGTTTCTAATGCCCCTTTGTATTGCGTCGAGATGCCTATTCAAGTCAGATAAGATGTGTTTAAGCTTTGGACAGGGAGACGGGAATGCATGGGGACTATTCTACCGGCAATGAAGTTATTAATCTGTTAATTACCGTATGGAAACATTACATTATTCCTAGTTTCCATTTGTATACCTCTTCCGAACCCAAATGCGAGCAGACTTCTTTTTTCCAATCCAAAATTGATGTTGGCATGCGAAAGAGTTCAATAACAAAATAATGACAGTCCAAATTGCCATAGATAAAATAACAATCAGCTCTAGTTTTTTTTCCCTCGTCAAGTATCAGTGCTGTTCTGTTCACATGACAATGTATAGTACGATCGACCTCTCACCTAACCACCATCTGTGTGCAGGTCTGAGACCGGCGTGCCCGTGCCCGGCTACGGCAAGAGCGCGTACGGAGAGTCGGAGGACAACTACCGCCAGGAGGGCTCTTGGAGCTACACCAACGGATATGGCGAGGAGGTCAAGGTCGCCTTTGTCGCCGACGAGAACAGCTACCAGCCGTCCAGTGACATCCTGCCGACCCCGGTGCCCACCCAGTACCCGACCCCCGAGGTTGACCCCAGCTACGTCGAGCCTCAGTCCGCCTACGGCAAGCCCGCCTACAAGCCCGCCTACAACTAAGTCATTCATACTCCACTTGTAAAATGAGTAACATGCTGTGATTACTCAATCGAAACTTGTCTATTTATTAATTTATTTGAACATGATCGTGTTTTGTGACGTATGCAAAATATAAACTTTGACAGAATACGCTGCATTTCGAGCTGTTTTTTCCTTCTCTAAAACAAGTGCATTGGATTGCGACGTTCAAAGTAGGTGAACGGGACTGTTGAAGGCATCACAGGTTTATGGAACGACGGGATCGAGGTGGTTAGTGAGGCAGTATTTGTCTCCTTATCTAAATGCTTCGCACATTTTACTGGCGGAACAACACTCACGATTGGTTGGTAGGAACAGAACCCAAGTATAATATCTGTTCGGTCATAGGCCATGATTATAAACACAGAAAGGAAACGGCATGGGAACAACTGAAATAAAGATAGATAAATGAACATGAATGCAAGATGATTCTTATCGTTTGATGTATGCAACCTGCATTTTAGAGCTTGACACAAGTACGTTGTTTTGAAAAGTTCCGACGATCTATTCCTTAACTATTTAACTTTTACATGTGATTTTTGGCTAAAAAATATGTCCCTCAGAATTTTATAATATGTTAGTAAGAATATAATATTGGGATAAAATTGCGGTTTGGTGGTAATAAGCAAGCTAGGTATTAATAGGTCAGTTGTCATTGTGAAAGACAGAAAGCAATCAGCATGGGAATAACTGAAATAAAGATAGATAAATGAATGTGAATGCCTGATGATTCTTATCGTTTGATGTATTCAACCTGCTTTTTAGAACTTGACACAAGTACGTAACTATGTCACAAACAAATCTATGATAGTGACGTAATTTAGAAATATCTACCGTAAACCTAACCATGAAATCTTCACTTGGTACTGTATATGCGAACGTTGCTCACACATTTGAGCGATGGTGTAAGGTGTAAAATGTAGTACTTTCAGGATTTCAAGGTGCAAATGAGAACACTTCACCACAAGAGCTACAAAATTGTTCCAAAATACCAACCTGAAGAGGTGACATTTGTGCCTAAATGAGTAGGATTTTGCGACACATATTGAATGAAAATATCGCCGAGAGAAAGAAAGAAGTGCGTTTTCATTGGCAAATCTAGCCATCAAGTTGTGTAGGCCCGGTTCTCGGAAAGAAAGACAACTGCAGTCCTATGGAATTAAGCCATCTCACTAAATAGTACTACTTGGCCCTGGTTTAATAAAAACACACAATTTCTTCTTTAGCACGCATATGCATGCTTGGGCAATTATTTATTAGACGCTTCACTGTATTGGGGGGAGGGGGCTAATTTATATTGCTTTCATTTATATTAATGAATTGAGAGAGACATTTGATCCTGTCGCCCCCCCCCCCCCCCCACCCACCACCCAACCCCAACCCCACCCGAGGCCCCACAGCCCTTTTCTTGGTTTCAGCAGATTTTTTTCGACAAACCAAAAGTGTATTTTTAACCACTACAAACATGCATACATTAAAACACACATTCAGTACATCATAGGCGGCCCCCTCCCGCTCCGCCTCGCGTTTTACCACGGCTCATCTTCGCGAAGCAGCGCCCGCCTCGTCACCGTTTGGGCGTGCGAGCTGTCGACCAACTGAGTCGGCGCCCCGCACACCCCGCCCGGGAAAATGTGCCGAGGGCCAGTCCCGGGTTTGCCCGGATGGGTAAAGGGCGGGGACCTATCCTATATTCGGTTCCAATTACAATCATTTCACAAATAGGCAGGCATCAATCAATTACAGTACATATTGTGTTTATTAAAAGGGTGGGCCTTACAAAACCGTATAGGCATCCAAGGCATATCCCGGCCAGGCCAGACGTCATCTCAGACGGCCGAGGCTCGGGTTAAAGGGGCTACACCTTGGGAAATATACGTGGAATTATGGACAAAAGTGTCCTGATTACGGTTCTGGTATTCGTTTTTGCGAGAAAAAAGTACCAATTTGTCATAATTGGAAAAATGTTGATATTGATACATATGACGTCACAATAATCTTGCGTCACCAAAACTAATTGTGACGTCATACCAGCAAAACCCTATCCTTGAATCAGAATATGTAAGCAACACTAACAACCTCATTCGCTGGGTCGTGACTCACGAGTATATTGGTCGCGATTGAAAATGTGTCAATGTTTACACTATGGCCTTGTATGAGTAGAGTTGGAGTGGCCTTGCGTGAACACATACACATGATGTTCATGTGGATAAATAAATGTGATATGCCCACCCACAAATGTGTTTATATGTGTTCACCGGTATATGGTGGATGTAAATAAATATTGCAGCTACCGGTAGTAGCTACCAACCAAAAGGTGTGCCTTTTCAAGACGAGTGTGGACATTATTTTCAATTGGAAATCCCATGAAAATTGACAAAGTTATAGCCAATAATATTTCGAGCTAAGCGGCACTTCAACGTAAACAATATACAAACTTTGTCAAAATTGAATCATTATATTGCATGAAAACTGACCAGCCACCAATCAACAAATGCGGCCTATCACTAAGCATCTATTGGTAATTTTCAATTGGAAATCGGTTCACCATTGACAGAGTTAATTACTTAAGAATTCGAATTGGATCGAGTTTGGGTGAATGGGCTTGAACGGGATGGAGGCTGAAAATGTGTACCATTAGGGGCTCTACGGTACACAGTTCCGCAATGTTTGTATTTGAGACGCCAGAATTGTCCGAAACGATGGTAATTCCAAATGGCAGGGTAAAGGTTTTCTCTATAGCTCAATAATGACGTTATAAACCCAAATTTAAAAACCTAATTTGTATAAAGTTAAGTAACTTTTCGAGATAAACAAAATATCACCATCGTTTTCAACATCACTTACTTCATATTTTCGACCACAACCAGCGTAAATTTTACAACTTTCAGACAGGTGAAACATTGGCTTTAATTGGAAAGGATGGGCGGGCATATAATCACAACAAGCGGAAGGCAAAATATATATTCCACGCCATTGCGTAAAAAAGGCAATACGGGAAAAGCCCGGAGTTTGATGTAAACCGAAAAGAACTTGCAAGTACCGGTCGTTAAAAGTATGGAACGCTTATCAAGTTTAACATGAAACATCTCTCGGAAGGAATTTTTATATGCAAAATACGATAAATTTACATCATATTTTGGCCTCGTCTGTCGATTTCAAGTGCTAACTCCATTATTGAAGGAAAATGTCATTATTTCCCTGGAGTGATTCCCAGGAATATATCATCGAAACTTCTTAAAACATTTTAAAAAGATTTAAAAAAGTTTCGCCCAATAATCCTTCGTGAAAATGGCTAGCATGTAATATTTTCCCAACAAGATTACCCGTTTTGTAGCATATGCTCCACAGCCCATGTGTCAATAAGTGCTCCTTCTCAGTTATATTTGATGCAATGATCACAATCATACACGTACTGAAACAAAAGGAATTTCTCTCCGTGCTAAAATTAAATGGGAACATAAATACCTATAAACTCTAGAACGCCATGCAATGGAACCTAAGACCTATTCCTTTGGTATTGTGACTTTTGGAAAACAAATAAACATCAACTGTCCCAAATAACACAATGTGACACCGCTACGGCTTTCAAGTTTCCTTTGTGTTTCTTTATATCCCTTGATCTGTACGGGCCGCCATTGATGTTGAATGTTGTAAGCAAATCAAAACGAATACTGGGTAGATCGGTCCGTCTAAAGTAGCGAAATGAGTGACGTCACAAGCATAAAGTAACGAAGACAATCTTTTGCAAAAGTATGACATTTTGTTGTTTGCAGCTCATGCAATTTAAACATCATTTCGAAAGCAATCAGCATCCCATCGCATGCCCTCTTGTCCCGTCGCTTCCCTCGCATCTCCGTCCCGTCCCGTCCCGTCCCGTCCCGTCCCGTCCCGTCCCGTCCCGTCCCGTCCCGTCCCGTCCCGTCCCATCCCGTCCCGTCCCGTCCCGTCCCGTCCCGTTCCGTTCCGTTCCGTTCCGTTCCGTTCCGTTCCGTTCCGATCCGATCCGTTCCGTTCCGTTCCGTTCCGTTCCGTTCCGTTCCGTTCCGTTCCGTTCCGTTCCGTTCCGTCCCGTCCCGCCCGTCCCGTCCCGTCCCGTCCCGTCCCGTCCCGTCCCGTCCCGTCCCGTCCCGTCCCGTCCCGTCCCGTCCCGTCCCGTCCCGTCCCGTCCCGTCCCGTCCCGTCCCGACCCGACCCGTCCCGTCCCGTCCCGTCCCGTCCCGTCCCGTCCCGTCCCGTCCCGTCCCGTCCCGTCCCGTCCCGTCCCGTCCCGTCCCGTCCCGTCCCGTCCCGTCCCGTCCCGTCCCGTCCCGTCCCGTCCCGTCCTGTCTCGTCCTGTCTCGTCCTGTCTCGTCCTGTCTCGTCCTGTCCCCTCCTGTCCCCTCCTGTCCCGTCCTGTCACGTTCTGCCCCGTCCTGCCCCGTCCTGTCCCGTTCTGTCCCGTCCTTTCCCGTCATGTCCCATACTGTCCCGTCCTTTACCGTCCTTTCTCGTCCTGTCCCGTCCTGTCCCATCCTGTCCCGCCCTGTCACGTCCTGTCCCGTCCTGTCCCGTCTTGTCCCGTCCTGTCCCGTCCTGTCCCGTCCTGTCCCGTCCTGTCCCGTTCTGTCCCGTGCTGCCACGTCCCGTCCCGTCCCGTCCTGTCCTGTCCTGTCCTGTTCTGTTCTGTTCTGTCCTGTCCTGTCCTGTCCTGTCCTGTTATGTCCTGTCCTGTCCTGTCCTGTCCTGTCCTGTCCCGTCCTGTCCCGTTCTGTCCCGTTCTGTCCCATCCTGTCCCGCCCTGTCCCGTCCCGTCCAGTCCCGTCCGGTCCCGTCCGGTCCCGTCCGGTCCCGTCCGGTCCCGTCCGGTCCCGTCCGGTCCCGTCCGGTCCCGTCCGGTCCCGTCCGGTCCCGTCCGGTCCCGTCCGGTCCCGTCCGGTTCCGTCCTGTCCCGTCCCTTCCCGTCCCATCCTGTCCTGTCCCGTCATGTCCATTCCCGTCCCGTCCCGTCCCTTCCCGTACTGTCCCGTCCCGTCTCATCCCGTCCCATCTCGTTTCGTCCTGTCCCGTCCTGTCCCGTCCTGTCCCGTCCTGTCCCGTCCCGTCCCGTCCCGTCCCGTCCCGTCCCGTCCCGTCCCGTCCCGTCTCGTCCCGTCCCGTCCCGTCCCGTCCCGTCCCGTCCCGTCCCGTCCCGTCCCGTCCCGTCCCGTCCCGTCCCGTCCCGTCCCGTCCCGTCCCGTCCCGTTCCGTTCCGTTCCGTTCCGTCCCGTCCCGTCCCGTCCCGTCCCGTCCCGTCCCGTCCCGTCCCGTCCCGTCCCGTCCCGTCCCGTCCCGTCCCGTCCCGTCCCGTCCCGTCCCATCCCATCCCATCCCATCCCATCCCGTCCCGTCCCGTCCCGTCCCGTCCCGTCCCGTCCCGTCCCGTCCCGTCCCGTCCCGTCCCGTCCCGTCCGTCCCGCCCTGTCCCGTCCTATCCCGTCCTGTCCCGTCCTGTCCCGTCCTGTCCCGTTCTGTCCCGTCCCGTCCCGTCCCGTCCTGTCCTGTCCTGTCCTGTCCTGTCCTGTCCTGTCCTGTCCTGTCCTGTCCTGTCCTGTCCTGGCCTGTCCTGTCCTCCTGCCATGTCCTGTCCTGTCCGGTCCCGTCCCGTCCTGTCCCGTTCTCTCCCGTTCTGTCCCGTCCTGTCCCGTCCTGTCCCGCCCTGTCCCGTCCTGTCCCGACCCGTCCAGTCCCGTCCGGTCCCGTCCGGTCCCGTCCGGTCCCGTCCGGTCCCTTCCGGTCCCGTCCGGTCCCGTCCGGTTCCGTCCTGTCCCGTCCTGTCCCGTCCTGTCCCGTTCTGTCCCGTGCTGTCACGTCCCGTCCCGTCCCGTCCTGTCCCGCCCTGTCCCGTCCTATCCCGTCCCGTCCCGTCCAGTTCCGTTCCGTTCCGTTCCGTTCCGTTCCGTTCCGTTCCGTTCCGTTCCGTTCCGTTCCGTTCCGTTCCGTTCCGTTCCGTTCCGTTCCGTTCCGTTCCGTTCCGTTCCGTTCCGTTCCGTCCCGTCCCGTCCCGTCCCGCCCGTCCCGTCCCGTCCCGTCCCGTCCCGTCCCGTCCCGTCCCGTCCCGTCCCGTCCCGTCCCGTCCCGTCCCGTCCCGTCCCGTACCGTCCCGTCCCGTCCCGTCCCGTCCCGTCCCGTCCCGTCCCGTCCTGTCTCGTCCTGTGTCGTCCTGTCTCGTCCTGTCCCCTCCTGTCCCCTCCTGTCCCGTCCTGTCACGTCCTGCCCCGTCCTGTCCCGTTCTGTCCCGTCCTTTCCCGCCATATCCCATACTGTCCCGTCCTTTACCGTCCTTTCTCGTCCTGTCCCGTCCTGTCCCATCCTGTCCCGCCCTGTCCCGTCCTGTCCCGTCCTGTCCCGTCTTGTCCCGTCCTGTCCCGTCCTGTCCCGTCCTGTCCCGTCCTGTCCCGTTCTGTCCCGTGCTGCCACGTCCCGTCCCGTCCCGTCCTGTCCTGTCCTGTCCTGTCCTGTCCTGTCCTGTCCTGTCCTGTCCTGTCCTGTCCTGTCCTGTCCTGTCCTGTCCTGTCCTGTCCTGTCCTGTCCTGTCCTGTCCCGTTCTGTCCCGTTCTGTCCCATCCTGTCCCGCCCTGTCCCGTCCCGTACAGTACCGTCCGGTCCCGTCCGGTCCCTTCCGGTCCCGTCCGGTCCCGTCCGGTCCCGTCCGGTCCCGTCCGGTTCCGTCCTGTCCCGTCCCTTCCCGTCCCATCCTGTCCTGTCCCGTCATGTCCATTCCCGTCCCGTCCCGTCCCTTCCCGTACTGTCCCGTCCCGTCTCATCCCGTCCCATCCCGTTTCGTCCTGTCCCGTCCTGTCCCGTCCTGTCCCGTCCTGTCCCGTCCCGTCCCGTCCCGTCCCGTCCCGTCCCGTCCCGTCCCGTCCCGTCCCGTCCCGTCCCGTTCCGTCCCGTCCCGTCCCGTCCCGTCCCGTCCCGTCCCGTCCCGTACCGTACCGTACCGTACCGTACCGTCCCGTCCCGTCCCGTCCCGTCCCGTCCCGTCCCGTCCCGTCCCGTCCCCTACCGTCCCGTCCCGTCCCGTCCCGTCCCATCCCATCCCATCCCAACCCATCCCATCCCATCCCATCCCGTCCTGTCCCGTCCCGTCCCGTCCCGTCCCGTCCCGTCCCGTCCCGTCCCGTCCCGTCCCGTCCCGTCCCGTCCCGTCCCGTCCCGTCCCGTCCCGTCCCGTCCCGCCCTGTCCCGTCCTATCCCGTCCTGTCCCGTTCTGTCCCGTCCTGTCCCGTCCTGTCCCGTCCTGTCCCGTCCTGTCCCGTTCTGTCCCGTGCTGTCACGTCCCGTCCCGTCCCGTCCTGTCCTGTCCTGTCCTGTCCTGTCCTGTCCTGTCCTGTCCTGCCCTGTCCTGTCCTGTCCTGTCCTGTCCTGTCCTGTCCTGTCCTGTCCTGTCCTCCTGCCCTGTCCTGTCCTGTCCTGTCCCGTCCCGTCCTGTCCCGTTCTCTCCCGTTCTGTCCCGTCCTGTCCCGCCCTGTCCCGTCCTGTCCCGACCCGTCCAGTCCCGTCCGGTCCCGTCCGGTCCCGTCCGGTCCCGTCCGGTCCCGTCCGGTCCCGTCCGGTCCCTTCCGGTCCCGTCCGGTCCCGTCCGGTTCCGTCCTGTCCCGTCCCTTCCCGTCCCATCCTGTCCTGTCCCGTCATGTACATGCCCGTCCCGTCCCGTCCCTTCCCGTACTGTCCCGTCCCGTCCCGTCCCGTCCCGTCCCGTCCCATCCCATCCCATCCCATCCCATCCCATCCCATCCCATCCCATCCCATCCCATCCCATCCCATCCCATCCCATCCCATCCCATCCCATCCCATCCCATCCCATCCCATCCCATCCCATCCCATCCCGTCCCGTCCCGTCCCGTCCCGTTTCGTCCTGTCCCGTCCTGTCCCGTCCTGCCCCGTCCTGTCCCGTCCTGTCCCGTCCTGTCCCGTCCTGTCCCGTCCTGTCCCGTCCTGTCCCGTCATCTCCCGTCCTGTCCCGTCCTGTCCCATCCTGTCCCATCCTGTCCCATCCTGTCCCATCCTGTCCCGTCCTGTCCCATCCTGTCCCATCCTGTCCCGTCCTGTCCCGTCCTGTCCCGTACTGTCCCGTCCTGTCCCATCCTGTCCCGCCCTGTCACGTCCTGTCCCGTCATGTCCCGACCTGTACCGTCCAGTTCCGTCCTGTCCCGTTCTGCCCGTCCTGTCCTGTCCTTTCCTGTCCCATCCTGTCCCGCCCTGTCCCGTCCTGTCCCGTCCTGTCCTGTCCCGTCCTTTCTCATCCTGTCCCGTCCCAAGCCGTCCTGTCCCGTCCCATCCCTCATGTCCCGTCCCAAGCCTCCTTTCCCGTTTCATCCCTCCTGTCCCGTCCAGTCCCAAGCCTCCTCTCCCGTCCCATCCCCCATGTCCCGTCCCAAGCCCTCCTGTCCCGTTTCATCCCTCCTGTCCCGTCCCGTCCCAAGCCCTCCTGTCCCGTCCCGTCCCAAGCCCTCTTGTCCCGCTTCATCCCTCCTGTCACGTCCCGTCCCAAGCCCTCCTGTCCCGTTTCATCCCTCCTGTCCCGTCCCATCCCAAGCCCTCCTGTCCCGTTTCATCCCTCCTGTCCCGTCCCGTCCCTTGCATCTCCACATCGTCCCATCCCGTCCAGTCACTTTGTCTACTTGTCCCGTTTTGGTCAAGAGCGACCCCGCCCTGATCCCGCGGCTCCGTCTCACGGGCGAGGCGACCCGCGGAGGGAACAGGCTCTCGCCGCTACTACGGCGGCGTCAGCCGTCACGGTCAGACTCGGGGGGCGTGGTTGGCCGCAGGGCACCGGCTCCGGCCCACACCGCCAGCTACTTAATCGAACACGGACCGTAGGTGAGCATCAGTTCCACACCGATCCCACTCCCGACAACATGAAGCTGGTGAGTAACGCAGAGGCAGTGGTCAGCTGAGCAATCCAGTTCGGTTTGGTGGCGACTGGTGGAGGTGCTTTCATAAGGCAGAATCATAACTGCGATCAGTTATCTGGAAATGTTATACTGCTGTTGTTAATCTGTTGACTGTTATTCCTTGATGTTCCAGTTCATCGTTGCTGCCCTGGCCCTGGTGGCGGTCGCCGACAGGCCTTCCTACAGGCCCCGGCCTGCCTACGTCGCCCCGACCTACGCTCCCAAACCGACCTACGCCCCGGCCCCGGTCTACCAGCACCAGCCCAGCTACGCCCCGGCCCCGGCCCACGGTCACGCCAGCTACAAGCAGATCGCTATCCTGGATCAGGAGGATGTCCACCCTGGAGATGGCACCTACAGCTCCAAGTTCTCCACTGAGAACGGCATCTACAGGTCAGTGCCATTTACATGCAAATGTGCACATTTTGTGTTGCCATTCATTTGGTAAATTTGACGCTGAAGCTCATGTCCAACATTTCTCACCATAGCACGCTATTGTATCACTTCAATCCAGAAATAATATAGAAATACGATGTTTTAGTATACCGATGAATTGGATAACAAAACCCATATCGAGACAGCTATTTTTAGCCTGAATAACTGAAAGAATGATTGTTTCTAATGCCCCTTTGTATTGCGTCGAGATCCCTATTCAAGTCAGATAAGATGTGTTTAAGCTTTGGACAGGGAGACGGGAATGCATGGGGACTCTATTCTACCGGCAATGAAGTTACTAATCTGTGACTTACCGTATGGAAACATTACATTATTCCTAATTTCCATTTGTATACCTCTTCCGAACCCAAATGCGAGCAGACTTCTTTTTTCCAATCCAAAATTGATGTTGGCATGCGAAAGAGTTCAATAACAAAATAATGACAGTCCAAATTGCCATAGATAAAATAACAATCAGCTCTAGTTTTTTTCCCTCGTCAAGTATCAGTGCTGTTCTGTTCACATGACAATGTATAGTACGATCGACCTCTCACCTAACCACCATCTGTGTGCAGGTCTGAGACCGGCGTGCCCGTGCCCGGCTACGGCAAGAGCGCGTACGGAGAGTCGGACAACTACCGCCAGGAGGGCTCTTGGAGCTACACCAACGGATATGGCGAGGAGGTCAAGGTCGCCTTTGTCGCCGACGAGAACGGCTACCAGCCGTCCAGTGACATCCTGCCGACCCCGGTGCCCACCCAGTACCCGACCCCCGAGGTTGACCCCAGCTACGTCGAGCCTCAGTCCGCCTACGGCAAGCCCGCCTACAAGCCCGCCTACAACTAAGTCATTCATACTCCACTTGTAAAATGAGTAACATGCTGTGATTACTCAATCGAAACTTGTCTATTTATTAATTTATTTGAACATGATCGTGTTTTGTGACGTATGCAAAATATAAACTTTGACAGAATACGCTGCATTTCGAGCTGTTTTTTCCTTCTCTAAAACAAGTGCATTGGATTGCGACGTTCAAAGTAGGTGAACGGGACTGTTGAAGGCATCACAGGTTTATGGAACGACGGGATCGAGGTGGTTAGTGAGGCAGTATTTGTCTCCTTATCTAAATGCTTCGCACATTTTACTGGCGGAACAACACTCACGATTGGTTGGTAGGAACAGAACCCAAGTATAATATCTGTTCGGTCATAGGCCATGATTATAAACACAGAAAGGAAACGGCATGGGAACAACTGAAATAAAGATAGATAAATGAACATGAATGCAAGATGATTCTTATCGTTTGATGTATGCAACCTGCATTTTAGAGCTTGACACAAGTACGTTGTTTTGAAAAGTTCCGACGATCTATTCCTTAACTATTCAACTTTTACATGTGATTTTTGGCTAAAAAATATGTCCCTCAGAATTTTATAATATGTTAGTAAGAATATAATATTGGGATAAAATTGCGGTTTGGTGGTATTAAGCAAGCTAGGTATTAATAGGTCAGTTGTCATTGTGAAAGACAGAAAGCAATCAGCATGGGAATAACTGAAATAAAGATAGATAAATGAATATGAATGCCTGATGATTCTTATCGTTTGATGTATTCAACCTGCTTTTTAGAACTTGACACAAGTACGTAACTATGTCACAAACAAATCTATGATAGTGACGTAATTTAGAAATATCTACCGTAAACCTAACCATGAAATCTTCACTTGGTACTGTATATGCGAACGTTGCTCACACATTTGAGCGATGGTGTAAGGTGTAAAATGTAGTACTTTCAGGATTTCAAGGTGCAAATGAGAACACTTCACCACAAGAGCTACAAAATTGTTCCAAAATACCAACCTGAAGAGGTGACATTTGTGCCTACATGAGTAGGATTTTGCGACACATATTGAATGAAAATATCGCCGAGAGAAAGAAAGAAGTGCGTTTTCATTGGCAAATCTAGCCATCAAGTTGTGTAGGCCCGGTTCTCGGAAAGAAAGACAACTGCAGTCCTATGGAATTAAGCCATCTCACTAAATAGTACTACTTGGCCCTGGTTTAATAAAAACACACAATTTCTTCTTTAGCACGCATATGCATGCTTGGGCAATTATTTATTAGACGCTTCACTGTATTGGGGGGAGGGGGCTAATTTATATTGCTTTCATTTATATTAATGAATTGAGAGAGACATTTGATCCTGTCGCCCCCCCCCCCCCCACCCACCACCCAACCCCAACCCCACCCGAGGCCCCACAGCCCTTTTCTTGGTTTCAGCAGATTTTTTTCCACAAACCAAAAGTGTATTTTTCACCACTACAAACATGCATACATTAAAACACACATTCAGTACATCATAGGCGGCCCCCTCCCGCTCCGCCTCGCGTTTTACCACGGCTCATCTTCGCGAAGCAGCGCCCGCCTCGTCACCGTTTGGGCGTGCGAGCTGTCGACCAACTGAGTCGGCGCCCCTCACACCCCGCCCGGGAAAATGTGCCGAGGGCCAGTCCCGGGTTTGCCCGGATGGGTAAAGGGCGGGGACCTATCCTATATTCGGTTCCAAATACAATCATTTCACAAATAGGCAGGCATCAATCAATTACAGTACATATTGTGTTTATTAAAAGGGTGGGCCTTACAAAACCGTATAGGCATCCAAGGCATATCCCGGCCAGGCCAGACGTCATCTCAGACGGCCGAGGCTCGAGTTAAAGGGGCTACACCTTGGGAAATATACGTGGAATTATGGACAAAAGTGTCCTGATTACGGTTCTGGTATTCGTTTTTGCGAGAAAAAAGTACCAATTTGTCATAATTGGAAAAATATTGATATTGATACATATGACGTCACAATAATCTTGCGTCACCAAAACTAATTGTGACGTCATACCAGCAAAACCCTATCCTTGAATCAGAATATGTAAGCAACACTAACAACCTCATTCGATGGGTCGTGACTCACGAGTATATTGGTCGCGATTGAAAATGTGTCAATGTTTACACTATGGCCTTGTATGAGTAGAGTTGGAGTGGCCTTGCGTGAACACATACACATGATGTTCATGTGGATAAATAAATGTGATATGCCCACCCACAAATGTGTTTATATGTGTTCACCGGTATATGGTGGATGTACATAAATATTGCAGCTACCGGTACTAGCCACCAACCAAAAGGTGTGCCTTTTCAAGACGAGTGTGGACATTATTTTCAATTGGAAATCCCATGAAAATTGACAAAGTTATAGCCAATAATATTTCGAGCTAAGCGGCACTTCAACGTAAACAATATACAAACTTTGTCAAAATTGAATCATTATATTGCATGAAAACTGACCAGCCACCAATCAACAAATGCGGCCTATCACTAAGCATCTATTGGTAATTTTCAATTGGAAATCGGTTCACCATTGACAGAGTTAATTACTTAAGAATTCGAATTGGATCGAGTTTGGGTGAATGGGCTTGAACGGGATGGAGGCTGAAAATGTGTACCATTAGGGGCTCTACGGTACACAGTTCCGCAATGTTTGTATTTGAGACGCCAGAATTGTCCGAAACGATGGTAATTCCAAATGGCAGGGTAAAGGTTTTCTCTATAGCTCAATAATGACGTTATAAACCCAAATTTAAAAACCTAATTTGTATAAAGTTAAGTAACTTTTCGAGATAAACAAAATATCACCATCGTTTTCAACATCACTTACTTCATATTTTCGACCACAACCAGCGTAAATTTTACAACTTTCAGACAGGTGAAACATTGGCTTTAATTGGAAAGGATGGGCGGGCATATAATCACAACAAGCGGAAGGCAAAATATATATTCCACGCCATTGCGTAAAAAAGGCAATACGGGAAAAGCCCGGAGTTTGATGTAAACCGAAAAGAACTTGCAAGTACCGGTCGTTAAAAGTATGGAACGCTTATCAAGTTTAACATGAAATATCTCTCGGAAGGAATTTTTATATGCAAAATACGATAAATTTACATCATATTTTGGCCTCGTCTGTCGATTTCAAGTGCTAACTCCATTATTGAAGGAAAATGTCATTATTTCCCTGGAGTGATTCCCAGGAATATATCATCGAAACTTCTTAAAACATTTTAAAAAGATTTAAAAAAGTTTCGCCCAATAATCTTTCGTGAAAATGGCTAGCATGTAATATTTTCCCAACAAGATTACTCGTTATGTAGCATATGCTCCACAGCCCATGTGTCAATAAGTGCTCCTTCTCAGTTATATTTGATGCAATGATCACAATCATACACGTACTGAAACATAACGGAATTTCTCTCCGTGCTAAAATTAAATGGGAACATAAATACCTATACCCTCTAGAACGCCATGCAATGGAACCTAAGACCTATTCCTTTGGTATTGTGACTTTTGGAAAACAAATAAACATCAACTGTCCCAAATAACACAATGTGACACCGCTACGGCTTTCAAGTTTCCTTTGTGTTTCTTTATATCCCTTGATCTGTACCGGCCGCCATTGATGTTGAATGTTGTAAGCAAATCAAAACGCTAGATACTGGGTAGATCGGTCCGTCTAGAGTAGCGAAATGAGTGACGTCACAGGCCTAAAGTAACGAAGACAATCTTTTGCAAAAGTATGACATTTTGTTGTTTGCAGCTCATGCAATTTAAACATCATTTCGAAAGCAATAAGCATCCCATCGCATGCCCTCTTGTCCCGTCGCTTCCCTCGCATCTCCGTCCCGTCCCGTCCCGTCCCGTCCCGTCCCGTCCCGTCCCGTCCCGTCCCGTCCCGTCCCGTCCCGTCCCGTCCCGTCCCTTCCCGTCCCGTCCCGTCCCGTCCCGTCCCGTCCCGTCCCGTCCCGTCCCGTCCCGTCCCGTCCCGTCCCGTCCCGTCCCGTCCCGTCCCGTCCCGTCCCGTCCCGTCCCGTCCCGTCCAGTCCCGTTCCGTTCCGTTCCGTTCCGTTCCGATCCGTTCCGTTCCGTTCCGTTCCGTTCCGTTCCGTTCCGTTCCGTCCCGTTCCGTCCCGTCCCGTCCCGTCCCGTCCCGTCCCGTCCCGTCCCGTCCCGTCCCGTCCCGTCCCGTCCCGTCCCGTCCCGTCCCGACCCGACCCGTCCTGTCCCCTCCTGTCCCCTCCTGTCCCGTCCTGTCACGTCCTGCCCCGTCATGTCCCGTTCTGTCCCGTCCTTTCCCGTCATGTCCCATACTGTCCCGTCCTTTACCGTCCTTTCTCGTCCTGTCCCGTCCTGTCCCATCCTGTCCCGCCCTGTCCCGTCCTGTCCCGTCCTGTCCCGTCCTGTCCCGTCCTGTCCCGTCCTGTCCCGTCCTGTCCCGTCCTGTCCCGTCCTGTCCCGTCCTGTCCCGTGCTGCCACGTCCCGTCCCGTCCCGTCCTGTCCTGTCCTGTCCTGTCCTGTCCTGTCCTGTCCTGTCCTGTCCTGTCCTGTCCTGTCCTGTCCTGTCCTGTCCTGTTCTGTTCTGTTCTGTCCTGTCCTGTCCTGTCCTGTCCTGTCCTGTCCTGTCCTGTCCCGTCCTGTCCCGTTCTGTCCCGTTCTGTCCCATCCTGTCCCGCCCTGTCCCGTCCCGTCCAGTCCCGTCCGGTCCCGTCCGGTCCCGTCCGGTCCCGTCCGGTCCCGTCCGGTCCCGTCCGGTCCCGTCAAGTCCCGTCCGGTCCCGTCCGGTCCCGTCCGGTTCCGTCCTGTCCCGTCCCTTCCCGTCCCATCCTGTCCTGTCTCGTCATGTCCATTCCCGTCCCGTCCCGTCCCTTCCCGTACTGTCCCGTCCCGTCTCATCCCGTCCCATCCCGTCCCGTCCTGTCCCGTCCTGTCCCGTCCTGGCCCGTCCTGTCCCGTCCTGTCCCGTCCTGTCCCGTCCCGTCCCGTCCCGTCCCGTCCCGTCCCGTCCCGTCCCGTCCCGTCCCGTCCCGTCCCGTCCCGTCCCGTCCCGTCCCGTCCCGTCCCGTCCCGTCCCGTCCCGTCCCGTCCCGTCCCATCCCATCCCATCCCATCCCATCCCATCCCATCCCATCCCATCCCATCCCATCCCGTCCCGTCCCGTCCCGTCCCGTCCCGTCCCGTCCCGTCCCGTCCCGTCCCGTCCCGTCCCGTCCCGTCCCGTCCCGTCCCGTCCCGTCCCGTCCCGTCCCGTCCCGTCCCGTCCGTCCCGCCCTGTCCCGTCCTATCCCGTCCTGTCCCGTCCTGTCCCGTCCTGTCCCATTCTGTCCCGTGCTGTCACGTCCCATCCCGTCCCGTCCTGTTCTGTCCTGTCCTGTCCTGTCCTGTCCTGTCCTGTCCTGTCCTCCTGCCCTGTCCTGTCCTGTCCCGTCCTGTCCCGTTCTGTCCCGTTCTGTCCCGTCCTGTCCCGTCCTGTCCCGCCCTGTCCCGTCCTGTCCCGACCCGTCCAGTCCCGTCCGGTCCCGTCCGGTCCCGTCCGGTCCCGTCCGGTCCCGTCCGGTCCCGTCCGGTTCCGTCCTGTCCCGTCCCTTCCCGTCCCATCCTGTCCTGTCCCGTCATGTACATTCCCGTCCCGTCCCGTCCCTTCCCGTACTGTCCCGTCCCGTCCCGTCCCGTCCCGTCCCATCCCGTCCCGTCCCGTCCCGTCCCGTCCCGTCCCATCCCGTCCCGTCCCGTCCCGTCCCGTTTCGTCCTGTCCCGTCCTGTCCCGTCCTGACCCGTCCTGTCCCGTCCTGTCCCGTCCTGTCCCGTCCTGTCCCGTCCTGTCCCGTCCTGTCCCGTCATGTCCCGTCCTGTCCCGTCCTGTCCCATCCTGTCCCATCCTGTCCCGTCCTGTCCCATCCTGTCCCGTCCTGTCCCGTCCTGTCCCGTACTCTCCCGTCCTGTCCCATCCTGTCCCGTCCTGTGCCGTCCTGTCCCGTCCTGTCCCGACCTGTACCGTCCAGTTCCGTCCTGTCCCGTTCTGCCCGTCCTGTCCTGTCCTTTCCTGTCCCATCCTGTCCCGCCCTGTCCCGTCCTGTCCCGTCCTGTCCTGTCCCGTCCTTTCTCATCCTGTCCCGTCCCAAGCCGTCCTGTCCCGTCCCATCCCTCATGTCCCGTCCCAAGCCTCCTTTCCCGTTTCATCCCTCCTGTCCCGTCCAGTCCCAAGCCTCCTCTCCCGTCCCATCCCCATGTCCCGTCCCAAGCCCTCCTGTCCCGTTTCATCCCTCCTGTCCCGTCCCGTCCCAAGCCCTCCTGTCCCGTCCCGTCCCAAGCCCTCTTGTCCCGCTTCATCCCTCCTGTCCCGTCCCGTCCCAAGCCCTCCTGTCCCGTTTCATCCCTCCTGTCCCATCCCGTCCCAAGCCCTCCTGTCCCGTTTCATCCCTCCTGTCCCGTCCCGTCCCTTGCATCTCCACATCGTCCCATCCCGTCCAGTCACTTTGTCTACTTGTCCCGTTTTGGTCAAGAGCGACCCCGCCCTGATCCCGCGCCTCCGTCTCACGGGCGAGGCGACCCGCGGAGGGAACAGGCTCTCGCCGCTACTACGGCGGCGTCAGCCGTCACGGTCAGACTCGGGGGGCGTGGTTGGCCACAGGGCACCGGCCCCGGCCCACACCGCCAGCTACTTAAGCTGACACGGACCGTAGGTGAGCATCAGTTCCACACCGATCCCACTTCCGACAACATGAAGCTGGTGAGTAACGCAGAGGCAGTGGTCAGCTGACCAATCCAGTTCGGTTTGGTGGCGACTGGTGGAGGTGCTTTCATAAGGCAGAATCATAACTGCGATCAGTTATCTGGAAATGTTATACTGCTGTTGTTAATCTGTTGACTGTTATTCCTTGATGTTCCAGTTCATCGTTGCTGCCCTGGCCCTGGTAACGGTCGCCGACAGGCCTTCCTACAGGCCCCGGCCTGCCTACGTCGCCCCGACCTACGTACCGGCCCCGACCTACGCTCCCAAACCGACCTACGCCCCGGCCCCGGTCTACCAGCACCAGCCCAGCTACGCCCCGGCCCCGGCCCACGGTCACGCCAGCTACAAGCAGATCGCTATCCTGGATCAGGAGGATGTCCACCCTGGAGATGGCACCTACAGCTCCAAGTTCTCCACTGAGAACGGCATCTACAGGTCAGTGCCATTTACATGCAAATGTGCACATTTTGTGTTGCCATTCAGTTGGTAAATTTGACGCTGAAGCTCATGTCCAACATTTCTCACCATAGCACGCTATTGTATCACTTCATTCCAGAAATAATATAGAAATACGATGTTTTAGTATACCGATGAATTGGATAACAAAACCCATATCGAGACAGCTATTTTTAGCCTGAATAACTGAAAGAATGATTGTTTCTAATGCCCCTTTGTATTGCGTCGAGATCCCTATTCAAGTCAGATAAGATGTGTTTAAGCTTTGGACAGGGAGACGGGAATGCACGGGGACTCTATTCTACCGGCAATGAAGTTACTAATCTGTTAATTACCGTATGGAAACATTACATTATTCCTAGTTTCCATTTGTATACCTCTTCCGAACCCAAATGCGAGCAGACTTCTTTTTTCCAATCCAAAATTGATGTTGGCATGCGAAAGAGTTCAATAACAAAATAATGACAGTCCAAATTGCCATAGATAAAATAACATTCAGCTCTAGTTTTTTTCCCTCGTCAAGTATCAGTGCTGTTCTGTTCACATGACAATGTATAGTACGATCGACCTCTCACCTAACCATCATCTGTGTGCAGGTCTGAGACCGGCGTGCCCGTGCCCGGCTACGGCAAGAGCGCGTACGGAGAGTCGGAGGACAACTACCGCCAGGAGGGCTCTTGGAGCTACACCAACGGATATGGCGAGGAGGTCAAGGTCGCCTTTGTCGCCGACGAGAACGGCTACCAGCCGTCCAGTGACATCCTGCCGACCCCGGTGCCCACCCAGTACCCGACCCCCGAGGTTGACCCCAGCTACGTCGAGCCTCAGTCCGCCTACGGCAAGCCCGCCTACAAGCCCGCCTACAACTAAGTCATTCATACTCCACTTGTAAAATGAGTAACATGCTGTGATTACTCAATCGAAACTTGTCTATTTATTAATTTATTTGAACATGATCGTGTTTTGTGACGTATGCAAAATATAAACTTTGACAGAATACGCTGCATTTCGAGCTGTTTTTTCCTTCTCTATAACAAGTGCATTGGATTGCGACGTTCAAAGTAGGTGAACGGGACTGTTGAAGGCATCACAGGTTTATGGAACGACGGGATCGAGGTGGTTAGTGAGGCAGTATTTGTCTCCTTATCTAAATGCTTCGCACATTTTACTGGCGGAACAACACTCACGATTGGTTGGTAGGAACAGAACCCAAGTATAATATCTGTTCGGTCATAGGCCATGATTATAAACACAGAAAGGAAACGGCATGGGAACAACTGAAATAAAGATAGATAGATGAACATGAATGCAAGATGATTCTTATCGTTTGATGTATGCAACCTGCATTTTAGAGCTTGACACAAGTACGTTGTTTTGAAAAGTTCCGACGATCTATTCCTTAACTATTCAACTTTTACATGTGATTTTTGGCTAAAAAATATGTCCCTCAGAATTTTATAATATGTTAGTAAGAATATAATATTGGGATAAAATTGCGGTTTGGTGGTAATAAGCAAGCTAGGTATTAATAGGTCAGTTGCATTGTGAAAGACAGAAAGCAATCAGCATGGGAATAACTGAAATAAAGATAGATAAATGAATATGAATGCCTGATGATTCTTATCGTTTGATGTATTCAACCTGCTTTTTAGAACTTGACACAATTACGTAACTATGTCACAAACAAATATATGATAGTGACGTAATTTAGAAATATCTACCGTAAACCTAACCATGAAATCTTCACTTGGTACTGTATATGCGAACGTTGCTCACACATTTGAGCGATGGTGTAAGGTGTAAAATGTAGTACTTTCAGGATTTCAAGGTGCAAATGAGCACACTTCACCACAAGAGCTACAAAATTGTTCCAAAATACCAACCTGAAGAGGTGACATTTGTGCCTACATGAGTAGGATTTTGCGACACATATTGAATGAAAATATCGCCGAGAGAAAGAAAGAAGTGCGTTTTCATTGGCAAATCTAGCCATCAAGTTGTGTAGGCCCGGTTCTCGGAAAGAAAGACAACTGCGGTCCTATGGAATTAAGCCATCTCACTAAATAGTACTACTTGGCCCTGGTTTAATAAAAACACACAATGTCTTCTTTAGCACGCATATGCATGCTTGGGCAATTATTTATTAGACGCTACACTGTATTGGGGGGGAGGGGGCTAATTTATATTGCTTTCATTTATATTAATGAATTGAGAGAGACATTTGATCCTGTCGCCCCCCCCCCCCCCCCACCACCCAACCCCAAACCCACCCGAGGCCCCACAGCCTTTTCTTGGTTTCAGCAGATTTTTTTTCCACAAACGAAACGTGTATTTTTCACCACTACAAACATGCATACATTAAAAAACACATTCAGTACATCATAGGCGGCCCCCTCCTGCTCCGCCTCGCGTTTTACCACGGTTCATCTTCGCGAAGCAGCGCCCGCCTCGTCACTGGTCGGGCGTGCGAGCTGTCGACCAACTGAGTCGGCGCCCCGCACACCCCGCCCGGGAAAATGTGCCGAGGGCCAGTCCCGGGTTTGCCCGGATGGGTAAAGGGCGGAGACCTATCCTATCTTCGGTTCCAATTAAATCATTTCACAAATAGGCAGGCATCAATTAATTACAGTACATATTTTGTTTATTAAAAGGGTGGGCCTTACAAAACCGTATAAGCATCCAAGGCATATCCCGGCCAGGCCAGACGTCATCTCAGACGGCCGAGGCTCTGGTTAAAGGGGCTACACCTTGGGAAATATACGTGGAATTATGAACAAGAGTGTCCTGATTACGGTTCTGGTATTTTTTTTTGCGAGAAAAAGTACCAATTTGTCATAATTGGAAAAATATTGATATTGATACATATGACGTCACAATCTTGCATCACCAAAACTAATTGTGACGTCATACCAGCAAAACTCTATCCTTGAATGAGAATATGTAAGCAACACTAACAACCTCATTCGCTGGGTCGCGACTCGCGAGTATATTGGTCGCGATTGAAAATGTGTGAATGTTTACACTATGGCCTTGTATGAGTAGAATTGGAGTGTCCTTGCGTGAACACATACACCTGATGTTCATGTGGATAAGTAAATGTGATATGCCCACCAACAAATGTGTTTATATGTGTTCACCGGTATATGGCGGATGTAAATAAATATTGCAGCTACCGGTACTAGCCACCCACCAAAAGGTGTGCCTTTTCAAGACGAGTGTGGACATTATTTTCAATTGGAAATCCCATGAAAATTGACAAAGTTATAGCCAATAATATTTCGAGCTAAGCGGCACTTCAACGTAAACAAAATACAAACTTTGTCAAAATTTAATCATTATATTGCATGAAAACTGACCAGCCACCAATCAACAAATGCGGCCTATCACTAAGCATCTATTGGTAATTTTCAATTGGAAATCGGTTCACCATTGACAGAGTTAATTACTTAAGAATTCGAATTGAATCGAGTTTGGGTGAATGGGCTTGAACGGGATGGAGGCTGAAAATGTGTGCCATTAGGGGCTCTACGGTACACAGTTCCGCAATGTTTGTATTTGAGACGCCAGAATTGTCCGAAACGCTTGTAATGCCAAATGGCAGGGTAAAGGTTTGCTCTATAGCTCAATAATGACGTTATAACCCAAATTTAAAAACCTAATTTGTATAAAGTTAAGTGACTTTTCGAGATAAAAAAAATATCACCATCGTTTTCAACATCACTTACTTCATATTTTCGACCACAACCAGCGTAAATTTTACAACTTTCAGACAGGTGAAACATTGGCTTTAATTGGAAAGGATGGGCGGGCATATAATCACAACAAGCGGAAGGCAAAATATATATTCCACGCCATTGCGTAAAAAAGCAATACGGGAAAAGCCCGGAGTTTGATGTAAACCGAAAAGAGCTTGCAAGTACCGGTCGTTTAAAGTATGGAACGCTTATCAAGTTTAACATGAATTATCTCTCGGAAGGAATTTTTATATGCAAAATACGATGAATTTACATCATATTTTGGCCTCATCTGTCGCTGTCAAGTGCTAACTCCATTATTGAAGGAAAATGTCATTATTTCCCTGGAGTGATTCCCAGGAATATATCATCGAAACTTTGTAAAACATTTTAAAAAGATTTAAAAAAGATTCGCCCAATAATCCTTCGTGAAAATGGCTAGCATGTAATATTTTCCCAATAAGATTACCCGTTATGTAGCATATGCTCCACAGCCCATGTGCCAATAAGTGCTCCTTCTCAGTTATATTTGATGCAAATTTCACAATCATACACGTACTGAAACATAACGGAATTTCTCTCCGTGCTAAAATTAAATGGGAACATAAATACCTATACCCTTTAGAACGCCATGCAATGGAACCTAAGACCTATTCCTTTGGTATTGTGACTTTTGGAAAACAAATAAACATCAACTGTCCCAAATAACACAATGTGACACCGCTACGGCTTTCAAGTTTCCTTTGTGTTTCTTTATATGCCTTGATCTGTACCGGCCGCCATTGATGTTGAATGTTGTAAGCAAATCAAAACGCTAGATACTGGGTAGATCGGTCCGTCTAGAGTAGCGAAATGAGTGACGTCACAGGCATAAAGTAACAAAGACAATCTTTTGCAAAAGTATGACATTTTGTTGTTTGCAGCTCATGCAATTTAAACATCATTTCGAAAGCAATAAGCATCCCATCGCATGCCCTCTTGTCCCGTCGCTTCCCTCGCATCTCCGCCTCGTCCCGTCCCGTCCCGTCCCGTCCCGTCCCGTCCCGTCCCGTCCCGTCCCGTCCCGTCCCGTCCCGTCCCGTCCCGTCCCGTCCCGTCCCGTACTGTCTCATCCTGTGCCATCCGGTCCCGTCCCGTCCCGTCCCGTCCCGTCCCGTCCCGTCCCGTCCCGTCCCGTCCCGTCCCGTCCCGTCCCGTCCCGTCCCGTCCCGTCCCGTCCCGTCCCGTCCTGTCCCGTCCTGTCCCGTCCTGTGCCGTCCTGTGCCGTCCTGTCCCGCCCTGTCCCGTCCCGTCCCGTCCCGTCCCGTCCCGTCCCGTCCCGTCCCGTCCCGTCCCGTCCCGTCCCGTCCCGTCCCGTCCCGTCCCGTCCCGTCCGTCCCGTCCCGTCCCGTCCCGTCCCGTCCCGTCCCGTCCCTGTGCCATCCTTTCCCGTCCCGTCCCGTCCCGTCCCGTCCCGTCCAGTCCAGTCCAGTCCAGTCCAGTCCAGTCCAGTCCCGTCCCGTCCCGTCCCGTCCCGTCCCGTCCCGTCCCGTCCCGTCCCGTCCCGTCCCGTCCCGTCCGTCCGTCCCGTCCGTCCCGTCCGTCCCGTCCCGTCCCGTCCCGTCCCGTCCCGTCCCGTCCGTCCCGTCCCGTCCCGTCCCGTCTCGTCCGTCCGTCTCGTCTCGTCTCGTCCCGTCCGTCCCGTCCCGTCCCGTCCCGTCCCGTCCCGTCCCGTCCCCGTCCCGTCCCGTCCCGTCCCGTCCCGTCCCGCCCCGCCCCGCCCCGCCCCGCCCCGCCCCGCCCCGTCCCGCCCCGTCCCGTCCCGTCCCGTCCCGTCCCGTCCTGTCCCGTCCCGCCCCGCCCCTCCCCGCCCCGCCCCGCCCCGCCCCGCCCCACCCCGTCCCGTCCCGTCCCGTCCCGTCCCGTCCCGTCCTGTCCCGTCCTGTCCCGTCCTGTCCCGTCCTGTCCCGTCCTGTCCCGTCCTGTCCCGTCCTGTCCCGTCCTGTCCCGTCCTGTCCCGTCCTGTCCTGTCCCGTCCCGTCCGGTCACCTGTCCCGTCCTGTCCCGTCCTGTCCCGTCCTGTCCCGTCCTGTCCCGTCCTGTCCCGTCCTGTCCCGTCCTGTCCCGTCCTGTCCCGTTATGTCCTGTCCCGTCCCGTCCGGTCCCGTCCAGTCCCGTCCTGCCCCGTCCTGCCCCGTCCTGCCCCGTCCTGCCCCGTCCTGTCCCGTTCGGTCCCGTCCTTTCCCGTCCTGTCCCGTCCCGTCCCGTCCTGTCCTGTCCTGTCCTGTCCTGTCCTGTTCTGTTCTGTCCTGTCCTGTCCTGTCCTGTCCTGTCCTGTCCTGTCCTGTCCTGTCCTGTCCTGTCCTGTCCTGTCCTATCCCGTCCTGTCCCGTCCTGTCCCATTCTGTCCCGTCCTGTCCGGCCCTATCCCGCCCTGTCCCGTCCTGTCCCGTCCAGCCAAGTACCGTCCGGTCCCGTCCGGTCACGTCCGGTTCCGTCCTGTCCCGTCCCTTCCGGTCCCTTCCTGTCCCATCCTGCCCTGTCCCGTCCCGTCCCGTCCCGTCCCGTCCCGTCCCGTCCCGTCCCGTCCCGTCCCGTCCCGTCCCGTCCCGTCCCGTCCCGTCCCATCCCGTCCCATCCCGTCCCGTCCTGTCCCGTCCTGTCCCGTCTTGTCCCATCCTGTGCCATCCTCTCCCGTCCCGTCCCGTCCCGTCCCGTCCCGTCCCGTCCCGTCCCGTCCCGTCCCGTCCCGTCCCGTCCCGTCCCGTCCCGTCCCGTCCCGTCTCGTCTCGTCTCGTCTCGTCTCGTCTCGTCTCGTCTCGTCTCGTCTCGTCTCGTCTCGTCTCGTCTCGTCTCGTCTCGTCTCGTCTCGTCTCGTCTCGTCTCGTCTCGTCTCGTCTCGTCTCGTCTCGTCTCGTCTCGTCCCGTCCCGTCCCGTCCCGTCCCGTCCCGTACTGTCTCATCCTGTGCCATCCGGTCCCGTCCCGTCCCGTCCCGTCCCGTCCCGTCCCGTCCCGTCCCGTCCCGTCCCGTCCCGTCCCGTCCCGTCCCGTCCCGTCCCGTCCCGTCCTGTCCCGTCCTGTGCCGTCCTGTCCCGCCCTGTTCCGTCCCGTCCCGTCCCGTCCCGTCCCGTCCCGTCCCGTCCCGTCCCGTCCCGTCCCGTCCCGTCCCGTCCCGTCCCGTCCCGTTCCGTTCCGTTCCGTTCCGTCCCGTCCCGTCCCGTCCCGTCCTGTGCCATCCTGTCCCGTCCCGTCCCGTCCCGTCCCGTCCCGTCCCGTCCCGTCCCGTCCCGTCCCGTCCCGTCCCGTCCCGTCCCGTCCCGTCCCGCCCCGCCCCGCCCCGCCCCGCCCCGCCCCGCCCCGCCCCGCCCCGCCCCGCCCCGCCCCGCCCCGTCCCGTCCCGTCCCGTCCCGTCCCGCCCCGCCCCGCCCCGCCCCGCCCCGCCCCGCCCCGTCCCGTCCCGTCCCGTCCCGTCCTGTCCCGTCCTGTCCCGTCCTGTCCCGTCCTGTCCCGTCCTGTCCCGTCCTGTCCCGTCCTGTCCCGTCCTGTCCCGTCCTGTCCTGTCCCGTCCCGTCCGGTCACCTGTCCCGTCCTGTCCCGTCCTGTCCCGTCCTGTCCCGTCCTGTCCCGTCCTGTCCCGTCCTGTCCCGTTCTGTCCTGTCCCGTCCCGTCCGGTCCCGTCCAGTCCCGTCCTGCCCCGTCCTGCCCCGTCCTGCCCCGTCCTGCCCCGTCCTGTCCCGTTCGGTCCCGTCCTTTCCCGTCCTGTCCCGTCCCGTCCCGTCCTGTCCTGTCCTGTCCTGTCCTGTCCTGTCCTGTCCTGTCCTGTCCTGTCCTGTCCTGTCCTGTCCTGTCCTGTCCTGTCCTATCCCGTCCTGTCCCGTCCTGTCCCATTCTGTCCCGTCCTGTCCGGCCCTATCCCGCCCTGTCCCGTCCTGTCCCGTCCAGCCAAGTACCGTCCGGTCCCGTCCGGTCACGTCCGGTTCCGTCCTGTCCCGTCCCTTCCGGTCCCTTCCTGTCCCATCCTGCCCTGTCCCGTCCCGTCCCGTCCCGTCCCGTCCCGTCCCGTCCCGTCCCGTCCCGTCCCGTCCCGTCCCGTCCCGTCCCGTCCCGTCCCGTCCCGTCCCGTCCCGTCCCGTCCCGTCCCGTCCCGTCCTGTCCCGTCCTGTCCCGTCCTGTCCTGTCCCGTCCTGTCCCGTCCTGTGCCATCCTGTGCCATCCTGTCCCGTCCCGTCCCGTCCCGTCCCGTCCCGTCCCGTCCCGTCCCGTCCCGTCCCGTCCCGTCCCGTCCCGTCCCGTCCCGTCCCGTCTCGTCTCGTCTCGTCTCGTCTCGTCTCGTCTCGTCTCGTCCCGTCCCGTCCCGTCCCGTCCCGTCCCGTCCCGTCCCGTCCCGTCCCGTCCCGTCCCGTCCCGTCCCGTCCCGTCCCGCCCCGCCCCGCCCCGCCCCGCCCCGTCCCGCCCCGTCCCGTCCCGTCCCGTCCCGTCCCGTCCCGTCCCGTCCCGCCCCGCCCCTCCCCGCCCCGCCCCGCCCCGCCCCGCCCCACCCCGTCCCGTCCCGTCCCGTCCCGTCCCGTCCTGTCCCGTCCTGTCCCGTCCTGTCCCGTCCTGTCCCGTCCTGTCCCGTCCTGTCCCGTCCTGTCCCGTCCTGTCCTGTCCCGTCCCGTCCGGTCACCTGTCCCGTCCTGTCCCGTCCTGTCCCGTCCTGTCCCGTCCTGTCCCGTCCTGTCCCGTCCTGTCCCGTCCTGTCCCGTTATGTCCTGTCCCGTCCCGTCCGGTCCCGTCCAGTCCCGTCCTGCCCCGTCCTGCCCCGTCCTGCCCCGTCCTGCCCCGTCCTGTCCCGTTCGGTCCCGTCCTTTCCCGTCCTGTCCCGTCCCGTCCCGTCCTGTCCTGTCCTGTCCTGTCCTGTCCTGTTCTGTTCTGTTCTGTCCTGTCCTGTCCTGTCCTGTCCTGTCCTGTCCTGTCCTGTCCTGTCCTGTCCTATCCCGTCCTGTCCCGTCCTGTCCCATTCTGTCCCGTCCTGTCCGGCCCTATCCCGCCCTGTCCCGTCCTGTCCCGTCCAGCCAAGTACCGTCCGGTCCCGTCCGGTCACGTCCGGTTCCGTCCTGTCCCGTCCCTTCCGGTCCCTTCCTGTCCCATCCTGCCCTGTCCCGTCCCGTCCCGTCCCGTCCCGTCCCGTCCCGTCCCGTCCCGTCCCGTCCCGTCCCGTCCCGTCCCGTCCCGTCCTGTCCCGTCCTGTCCCGTCCTGTGCCGTCCTGTGCCGTCCTGTCCCGCCCTGTCCCGTCCCGTCCCGTCCCGTCCCGTCCCGTCCCGTCCCGTCCCGTCCCGTCCCGTCCCGTCCCGTCCCGTCCCGTCCCGTTCCGTCCCGTCCCGTCCCGTCCCGTCCCGTCCCGTCCCGTCCCGTCCCGTCCCGTCCTGTGCCATCCTTTCCCGTCCCGTCCCGTCCCGTCCCGTCCCGTCCCGTCCCGTCCCGTCCCGTCCAGTCCAGTCCAGTCCAGTCCAGTCCAGTCCCGTCCCGTCCCGTCCCGTCCCGTCCCGTCCCGTCCCGTCCCGTCCCGTCCCGTCCCGTCCCGTCCCGTCCCGTCCCGTCCCGTCCCGTCCCGTCCCGTCCCGTCCCGTCCCGTCCCGTCCCGTCCCGTCCCGTCCCGTCCCGTCCCGTCCCGTCCCGTCCCGTCCCGTCCCGTCCCGTCCCGTCCCGTCCCGTCTCGTCTCGTCCCGTCCCGTCCCGTCCCGTCCCGTCCCGTCCCGTCCCGTCCCGTCCCGTCCCGTCCCGTCCCGTCCCGTCTGGCCTGGCCGGGATATGCCTTGGATGCTTATACGGTTTTGTAAGGCCCACCCTTTTAATAAACAAAATATGTACTGTAATTAATTGATGCCTGCCTATTTGTGAAATGATTTAATTGGAACCGAAGATAGGATAGGTCTCCGCCCTTTACCCATCCGGGCAAACCCGGGACTGGCCCTCGGCACATTTTCCCGGGCGGGGTGTGCGGGGCGCCGACTCAGTTGGTCGACAGCTCGCACGCCCGACCAGTGACGAGGCGGGCGCTGCTTCGCGAAGATGAACCGTGGTAAAACGCGAGGCGGAGCAGGAGGGGGCCGCCTATGATGTACTGAATGTGTTTTTTAATGTATGCATGTTTGTAGTGGTGAAAAATACACGTTTCGTTTGTGGAAAAAAAATCTGCTGAAACCAAGAAAAGGCTGTGGGGCCTCGGGTGGGTTTGGGGTTGGGTGGTGGGGGGGGGGGGCGACAGGATCAAATGTCTCTCTCAATTCATTAATATAAATGAAAGCAATATAAATTAGCCCCCTCCCCCCCAATACAGTGTAGCGTCTAATAAATAATTGCCCAAGCATGCATATGCGTGCTAAAGAAGACATTGTGTGTTTTTATTAAACCAGGGCCAAGTAGTACTATTTAGTGAGATGGCTTAATTCCATAGGACCGCAGTTGTCTTTCTTTCCGAGAACCGGGCCTACACAACTTGATGGCTAGATTTGCCAATGAAAACGCACTTCTTTCTTTCTCTCGGCGATATTTTCATTCAATATGTGTCGCAAAATCCTACTCATGTAGGCACAAATGTCACCTCTTCAGGTTGGTATTTTGGAACAATTTTGTAGCTCTTGTGGTGAAGTGTGCTCATTTGCACCTTGAAATCCTGAAAGTACTACATTTTACACCTTACACCATCGCTCAAATGTGTGAGCAACGTTCGCATATACAGTACCAAGTGAAGATTTCATGGTTAGGTTTACGGTAGATATTTCTAAATTACGTCACTATCATATATTTGTTTGTGACATAGTTACGTAATTGTGTCAAGTTCTAAAAAGCAGGTTGAATACATCAAACGATAAGAATCATCAGGCATTCATATTCATTTATCTATCTTTATTTCAGTTATTCCCATGCTGATTGCTTTCTGTCTTTCACAATGCAACTGACCTATTAATACCTAGCTTGCTTATTACCACCAAACCGCAATTTTATCCCAATATTATATTCTTACTAACATATTATAAAATTCTGAGGGACATATTTTTTAGCCAAAAATCACATGTAAAAGTTGAATAGTTAAGGAATAGATCGTCGGAACTTTTCAAAACAACGTACTTGTGTCAAGCTCTAAAATGCAGGTTGCATACATCAAACGATAAGAATCATCTTGCATTCATGTTCATTTATCTATCTTTATTTCAGTTGTTCCCATGCCGTTTCCTTTCTGTGTTTATAATCATGGCCTATGACCGAACAGATATTATACTTGGGTTCTGTTCCTACCAACCAATCGTGAGTGTTGTTCCGCCAGTAAAATGTGCGAAGCATTTAGATAAGGAGACAAATACTGCCTCACTAACCACCTCGATCCCGTCGTTCCATAAACCTGTGATGCCTTCAACAGTCCCGTTCACCTACTTTGAACGTCGCAATCCA
The DNA here is from genome assembly GCA_036785665.1 of Chirona hameri. Taxonomy (NCBI): domain Eukaryota; kingdom Metazoa; phylum Arthropoda; class Thecostraca; order Balanomorpha; family Balanidae; genus Chirona; species Chirona hameri. The sequence continues at coordinate 23,224 of JAXIVJ010000012.1, read as the reverse complement.
ATGCACTTGTTTTAGAGAAGGAAAAAACAGCTCGAAATGCAGCGTATTCTGTCAAAGTTTATATTTTGCATACGTCACAAAACACGATCATGTTCAAATAAATTAATAAATAGACAAGTTTCGATTGAGTAATCACAGCATGTTACTCATTTTACAAGTGGAGTATGAATGACTTAGTTGTAGGCGGGCTTGTAGGCGGGCTTGCCGTAGGCGGACTGAGGCTCGACGTAGCTGGGGTCAACCTCGGGGGTCGGGTACTGGGTGGGCACCGGGGTCGGCAGGATGTCACTGGACGGCTGGTAGCCGTTCTCGTCGGCGACAAAGGCGACCTTGACCTCCTCGCCATATCCGTTGGTGTAGCTCCAAGAGCCCTCCTGGCGGTAGTTGTCCTCCGACTCTCCGTACGCGCTCTTGCCGTAGCCGGGCACGGGCACGCCGGTCTCAGACCTGCACACAGATGATGGTTAGGTGAGAGGTCGATCGTACTATACATTGTCATGTGAACAGAACAGCACTGATACTTGACGAGGGAAAAAAAACTAGAGCTGATTGTTATTTTATCTATGGCAATTTGGACTGTCATTATTTTGTTATTGAACTCTTTCGCATGCCAACATCAATTTTGGATTGGAAAAAAGAAGTCTGCTCGCATTTGGGTTCGGAAGAGGTATACAAATGGAAACTAGGAATAATGTAATGTTTCCATACGGTAATTAACAGATTAATAACTTCATTGCCGGTAGAATAGTCCCCATGCATTCCCGTCTCCCTGTCCAAAGCTTAAACACATCTTATCTGACTTGAATAGGGATCTCGACGCAATACAAAGGGGCATTAGAAACAATCATTCTTTCAGTTATTCAGGCTAAAAATAGCTGTCTCGATATGGGTTTTGTTATCCAATTCATCGGTATACTAAAACATCGTATTTCTATATTATTTCTGGAATGAAGTGATACAATAGCGTGCTATGGTGAGAAATGTTGGACATGAGCTTCAGCGTCAAATTTACCAACTGAATGGCAACACAAAATGTGCACATTTGCATGTAAATGGCACTGACCTGTAGATGCCGTTCTCAGTGGAGAACTTGGAGCTGTAGGTGCCATCTCCAGGGTGGACATCCTCCTGATCCAGGATAGCGATCTGCTTGTAGCTGGCGTGACCGTGGGCCGGGGCCGGGGCGTAGCTGGGCTGGTGCTGGTAGACCGGGGCCGGGGCGTAGGTCGGTTTGGGAGCGTAGGTCGGGGCCGGTGCGTAGGTCGGGGCGACGTAGGCAGGCCGGGGCCTGTAGGAAGGCCTGTCGGCGACCGTTACCAGGGCCAGGGCAGCAACGATGAACTGGAACATCAAGGAATAACAGTCAACAGATTAACAACAGCAGTATAACATTTCCAGATAACTGATCGCAGTTATGATTCTGCCTTATGAAAGCACCTCCACCAGTCGCCACCAAACCGAACTGGATTGGTCAGCTGACCACTGCCTCTGCGTTACTCACCAGCTTCATGTTGTCGGAAGTGGGATCGGTGTGGAACTGATGCTCACCTACGGTCCGTGTCAGCTTAAGTAGCTGGCGGTGTGGGCCGGGGCCGGTGCCCTGCGGCCAACCACGCCCCCCGAGTCTGACCGTGACGGCTGACGCCGCCGTAGTAGCGGCGAGAGCCTGTTCCCTCCGCGGGTCGCCTCGCCCGTGAGACGGAGGCGCGGGATCAGGGCGGGGTCGCTCTTGACCAAAACGGGACAAGTAGACAAAGTGACTGGACGGGATGGGACGATGTGGAGATGCAAGGGACGGGACGGGACAGGAGGGATGAAACGGGACAGGAGGGCTTGGGACGGGATGGGACAGGAGGGATGAAACGGGACAGGAGGGCTTGGGACGGGACGGGACAGGAGGGATGAAGCGGGACAAGAGGGCTTGGGACGGGACAGGAGGGCTTGGGACGGGACGGGACAGGAGGGATGAAACGGGACAGGAGGGCTTGGGACGGGACATGGGGATGGGACGGGAGAGGAGGCTTGGGACTGGACGGGACAGGAGGGATGAAACGGGAAAGGAGGCTTGGGACGGGACATGAGGGATGGGACGGGACAGGACGGCTTGGGACGGGACAGGATGAGAAAGGACGGGACAGGACAGGACGGGACAGGACGGGACAGGGCGGGACAGGATGGGACAGGAAAGGACAGGACAGGACGGGCAGAACGGGACAGGACGGAACTGGACGGTACAGGTCGGGACAGGACGGGACAGGACGGCACAGGACGGGACAGGATGGGACAGGACGGGAGAGTACGGGACAGGACGGGACAGGACGGGACAGGATGGGACAGGACGGGACAGGATGGGACAGGATGGGACAGGACGGGACAGGACGGGACATGACGGGACAGGACGGGACAGGACGGGACAGGACGGGACAGGACGGGACAGGACGGGACAGGACGGGTCAGGACGGGACAGGACGGGACAGGACGAAACGGGACGGGACGGGACGGGACGGGATGGGACGGGACGGGACGGGACGGGATGGGATGGGACGGGACGGGACGGGACGGGACAGTACGGGAAGGGACGGGACGGGACGGGAATGTACATGACGGGACAGGACAGGATGGGACGGGAAGGGACGGGACAGGACGGAACCGGACGGGACCGGACGGGACCGGACGGGACCGGACGGGACCGGACGGGACCGGACGGGACCGGACGGGACCGGACGGGACTGGACGGGTCGGGACAGGACGGGACAGGGCGGGACAGGACGGGACAGGACGGGACAGAACGGGACAGAACGGGACAGGACGGGACAGGACAGGACAGGGCAGGAGGACAGGACAGGACAGGACAGGACAGGACAGGACAGGACAGGACAGAACAGGACGGGACGGGATGGGACGTGACAGCACGGGACAGAATGGGACAGGACGGGACAGGACGGGACAGGACGGGATAGGACGGGACAGGGCGGGACGGACGGGACGGGACGGGACGGGACGGGACGGGACGGGACGGGACGGGACGGGACGGGACGGGACGGGACGGGACGGGACGGGACGGGACGGGACGGGATGGGATGGGATGGGATGGGATGGGATGGGATGGGATGGGATGGGATGGGATGGGACGGGACGGGACGGGACGGGACGGGACGGGACGGGACGGGACGGGACGGGACGGGACGGGACGGGATGGGACAGGACGGGACAGGACGGGACAGGACGGGCCAGGACGGGACAGGACGGGACAGGACGGGACGGGATGGGACGGGATGAGACGGGACGGGACAGTACGGGAAGGGACGGGACGGGACGGGAATGGACATGACGAGACAGGACAGGATGGGACGGGAAGGGACGGGACAGGACGGAACCGGACGGGACCGGACGGGACCGGACGGGACTTGACGGGACCGGACGGGACCGGACGGGACCGGACGGGACCGGACGGGACCGGACGGGACTGGACGGGACGGGACAGGGCGGGACAGGATGGGACAGAACGGGACAGAACGGGACAGGACGGGACAGGACAGGACAGGACAGGACAGGACAGGACAGGACAGGACAGGACAGAACAGAACAGAACAGGACAGGACAGGACAGGACAGGACAGGACAGGACAGGACAGGACAGGACAGGACAGGACAGGACAGGACGGGACGGGACGGGACGTGGCAGCACGGGACAGGACGGGACAGGACGGGACAGGACGGGACAGGACGGGACAGGACGGGACAGGACGGGACAGGACGGGACAGGACGGGACAGGATGGGACAGGACGGGACAGGACGAGAAAGGACGGTAAAGGACGGGACAGTATGGGACATGACGGGAAAGGACGGGACAGAACGGGACATGACGGGGCAGGACGTGACAGGACGGGACAGGAGGGGACAGGAGGGGACAGGACGAGACAGGACGGGACGGGACGGGACGGGACGGGACGGGACGGGACGGGACGGGACGGGACGGGACGGGACGGGACGGGACGGGACGGGACGGGACGGGACGGGACGGGACGGGACGGGACGGGACGGAACGGAACGGAACGGAACGGAACGGAACGGAACGGAACGGAACGGAACGGAACGGATCGGAACGGAACGGAACGGAACGGAACGGAACGGGACTGGACGGGACGGGACGGGACGGGACGGGACGGGACGGGACGGGACGGGACGGGACGGGACGGGACGGGACGGGACGGGACGGGACGGGACGGGACGGGACGGGACGGGAAGGGACGGGACGGGACGGGACGGGACGGGACGGGACGGGACGGGACGGGACGGGACGGGACGGGACGGGACGGAGATGCGAGGGAAGCGACGGGACAAGAGGGCATGCGATGGGATGCTTATTGCTTTCGAAATGATGTTTAAATTGCATGAGCTGCAAACAACAAAATGTCATACTTTTGCAAAAGATTGTCTTCGTTACTTTAGGCTTAGGCCTGTGACGTCACTCATTTCGCTACTCTAGACGGACCGATCTACCCAGTATCTAGCGTTTTGATTTGCTTACAACATTCAACATCAATGGCGGCCGGTACAGATCAAGGGATATAAAGAAACACAAAGGAAACTTGAAAGCCGTAGCGGTGTCACATTGTGTTATTTGGGACAGTTGATGTTTATTTGTTTTCCAAAAGTCACAATACCAAAGGAATAGGTCTTAGGTTCCATTGCATGGCGTTCTAGAGGGTATAGGTATTTATGTTCCCATTTAATTTTAGCACGGAGAGAAATTCCGTTATGTTTCAGTACGTGTATGATTGTGATCATTGCATCAAATATAACTGAGAAGGAGCACTTATTGACACATGGGCTGTGGAGCATATGCTACATAACGAGTAATCTTGTTGGGAAAATATTACATGCTAGCCATTTTCACGAAGGATTATTGGGCGAAACTTTTTTAAATCTTTTTAAAATGTTTTAAGAAGTTTCGATGATATATTCCTGGGAATCACTCCAGGGAAATAATGACATTTTCCTTCAATAATGGAGTTAGCACTTGAAATCGACAGACGAGGCCAAAATATGATGTAAATTTATCGTATTTTGCATATAAAAATTCCTTCCGAGAGATATTTCATGTTAAACTTGATAAGCGTTCCATACTTTTAACGACCGGTACTTGCAAGTTCTTTTCGGTTTACATCAAACTCCGGGCTTTTCCCGTATTGCCTTTTTTACGCAATGGCGTGGAATATATATTTTGCCTTCCGCTTGTTGTGATTATATGCCCGCCCATCCTTTCCAATTAAAGCCAATGTTTCACCTGTCTGAAAGTTGTAAAATTTACGCTGGTTGTGGTCGAAAATATGAAGTAAGTGATGTTGAAAACGATGGTGATATTTTGTTTATCTCGAAAAGTTACTTAACTTTATACAAATTAGGTTTTTAAATTTGGGTTTATAACGTCATTATTGAGCTATAGAGAAAACCTTTACCCTGCCATTTGGAATTACCATCGTTTCGGACAATTCTGGCGTCTCAAATACAAACATTGCGGAACTGTGTACCGTAGAGCCCCTAATGGTACACATTTTCAGCCTCCATCCCGTTCAAGCCCATTCACCCAAACTCGATCCAATTCGAATTCTTAAGTAATTAACTCTGTCAATGGTGAACCGATTTCCAATTGAAAATTACCAATAGATGCTTAGTGATAGGCCGCATTTGTTGATTGGTGGCTGGTCAGTTTTCATGCAATATAATGATTCAATTTTGACAAAGTTTGTATATTGTTTACGTTGAAGTGCCGCTTAGCTCGAAATATTATTGGCTATAACTTTGTCAATTTTCATGGGATTTCCAATTGAAAATAATGTCCACACTCGTCTTGAAAAGGCACACCTTTTGGTTGGTGGCTAGTACCGGTAGCTGCAATATTTATTTACATCCACCATATACCGGTGAACACATATAAACACATTTGTGGGTGGGCATATCACATTTATTTATCCACATGAACATCATGTGTATGTGTTCACGCAAGGCCACTCCAACTCTACTCATACAAGGCCATAGTGTAAACATTGACACATTTTCAATCGCGACCAATATACTCGTGAGTCACGACCCATCGAATGAGGTTGTTAGTGTTGCTTACATATTCTGATTCAAGGATAGGGTTTTGCTGGTATGACGTCACAATTAGTTTTGGTGACGCAAGATTATTGTGACGTCATATGTATCAATATCAATATTTTTCCAATTATGACAAATTGGTACTTTTTTCTCGCAAAAACGAATACCAGAACCGTAATCAGGACACTTTTGTCCATAATTCCACGTATATTTCCCAAGGTGTAGCCCCTTTAACTCGAGCCTCGGCCGTCTGAGATGACGTCTGGCCTGGCCGGGATATGCCTTGGATGCCTATACGGTTTTGTAAGGCCCACCCTTTTAATAAACACAATATGTACTGTAATTGATTGATGCCTGCCTATTTGTGAAATGATTGTATTTGGAACCGAATATAGGATAGGTCCCCGCCCTTTACCCATCCGGGCAAACCCGGGACTGGCCCTCGGCACATTTTCCCGGGCGGGGTGTGAGGGGCGCCGACTCAGTTGGTCGACAGCTCGCACGCCCAAACGGTGACGAGGCGGGCGCTGCTTCGCGAAGATGAGCCGTGGTAAAACGCGAGGCGGAGCGGGAGGGGGCCGCCTATGATGTACTGAATGTGTGTTTTAATGTATGCATGTTTGTAGTGGTGAAAAATACACTTTTGGTTTGTGGAAAAAAATCTGCTGAAACCAAGAAAAGGGCTGTGGGGCCTCGGGTGGGGTTGGGGTTGGGTGGTGGGTGGGGGGGGGGGGGGGGGCGACAGGATCAAATGTCTCTCTCAATTCATTAATATAAATGAAAGCAATATAAATTAGCCCCCTCCCCCCAATACAGTGAAGCGTCTAATAAATAATTGCCCAAGCATGCATATGCGTGCTAAAGAAGAAATTGTGTGTTTTTATTAAACCAGGGCCAAGTAGTACTATTTAGTGAGATGGCTTAATTCCATAGGACTGCAGTTGTCTTTCTTTCCGAGAACCGGGCCTACACAACTTGATGGCTAGATTTGCCAATGAAAACGCACTTCTTTCTTTCTCTCGGCGATATTTTCATTCAATATGTGTCGCAAAATCCTACTCATGTAGGCACAAATGTCACCTCTTCAGGTTGGTATTTTGGAACAATTTTGTAGCTCTTGTGGTGAAGTGTTCTCATTTGCACCTTGAAATCCTGAAAGTACTACATTTTACACCTTACACCATCGCTCAAATGTGTGAGCAACGTTCGCATATACAGTACCAAGTGAAGATTTCATGGTTAGGTTTACGGTAGATATTTCTAAATTACGTCACTATCATATATTTGTTTGTGACATAGGTACGTAATTGTGTCAAGTTCTAAAAAGCAGGTTGAATACATCAAACGATAAGAATCATTAGGCATTCATATTCATTTATCTATCTTTATTTCAGTTATTCCCATGCTGATTGCTTTCTGTCTTTCACAATGACAACTGACCTATTAATACCTAGCTTGCTTATTACCACCAAACCGCAATTTTATCCCAATATTATATTCTTACTAACATATTATAAAATTCTGAGGGACATATTTTTTAGCCAAAAATCACATGTAAAAGTTGAATAGTTAAGGAATAGATCGTCGGAACTTTTCAAAACAACGTACTTGTGTCAAGCTCTAAAATGCAGGTTGCATACATCAAACGATAAGAATCATCTTGCATTCATGTTCATTTATCTATCTTTATTTCAGTTGTTCCCATGCCGTTTCCTTTCTGTGTTTATAATCATGGCCTATGACCGAACAGATATTATACTTGGGTTCTGTTCCTACCAACCAATCGTGAGTGTTGTTCCGCCAGTAAAATGTGCGAAGCATTTAGATAAGGAGACAAATACTGCCTCACTAACCACCTCGATCCCGTCGTTCCATAAACCTGTGATGCCTTCAACAGTCCCGTTCACCTACTTTGAACGTCGCAATCCAATGCACTTGTTTTAGAGAAGGAAAAAACAGCTCGAAATGCAGCGTATTCTGTCAAAGTTTATATTTTGAATACGTCACAAAACACGATCATGTTCAAATAAATTAATAAATAGACAAGTTTCGATTGAGTAATCACAGCATGTTACTCATTTTACAAGTGGAGTATGAATGACTTAGTTGTAGGCGGGCTTGTAGGCGGGCTTGCCGTAGGCGGACTGAGGCTCGACGTAGCTGGGGTCAACCTCGGGGGTCGGGTACTGGGTGGGCACCGGGGTCGGCAGGATGTCACTGGACGGCTGGTAGCCGTTCTCGTCGGCGACAAAGGCGACCTTGACCTCCTCGCCATATCCGTTGGTGTAGCTCCAAGAGCCCTCCTGGCGGTAGTTGTCCTCCGACTCTCCGTACGCGCTCTTGCCGTAGCCGGGCACGGGCACGCCGGTCTCAGACCTGCACACAGATGGTGGTTAGGTGAGAGGTCGATCGTACTATACATTGTCATGTGAACAGAACAGCACTGATACTTGACGAGGGAAAAAAAAACTAGAGCTGATTGTTATTTTATCTATGGCAATTTGGACTGTCATTATTTTGTTATTGAACTCTTTCGCATGCCAACATCAATTTTGGATTGGAAAAAAGAAGTCTGCTCGCATTTGGGTTCGGAATAGGTATACAAATGGAAACTAGGAATAATGCAATGTTTCCATACGGTAATTAACAGATTAGTAACTTCATTGCCGGTAGAATAGAGTCCCCATGCATTCCTGTCTCCCTGTCCAAAGCTTAAACACATCTTATCTGACTTGAATAGGGAACTCGACGCAATACAAAGGGGCATTAGAAACAATCATTCTTTCAGTTATTCAGGCTAAAAATAGCTGTCTCGATATGGGTTTTGTTATCCAATTCATCGGTATACTAAAACATCGTATTTCTATATTATTTCTGGAATGAAGTGATACAATAGCGTGCTATGGTGAGAAATGTTGGACATGAGCTTCAGCGTCAAATTTACCAACTGAATGGCAACACAAAATGTGCACATTTGCATGTAAATGGCACTGACCTGTAGATGCCGTTCTCAGTGGAGAACTTGGAGCTGTAGGTGCCATCTCCAGGGTGGACATCCTCCTGATCCAGGATAGCGATCTGCTTGTAGCTGGCGTGACCGTGGGCCGGGGCCGGGGCGTAGCTGGGCTGGTGCTGGTAGACCGGGGCCGGGGCGTAGGTCGGTTTGGGAGCGTAGGTCGGGGCCGGTGCGTAGGTCGGGGCGACGTAGGCAGGCCGGGGCCTGTAGGAAGGCCTGTCGGCGACCGCCACCAGGGCCAGGGCAGCAACGATGAACTGGAACATCAAGGAATAACAGTCAACAGATTAACAACAGCAGTATAACATTTCCAGATAGCTGATCGCAGTTATGATTCTGCCTTATGAAAGCACCTCCACCAGTCGCCACCAAACCGAACTGGATTGCTCAGCTGACCACTGCCTCTGCGTTACTCACCAGCTTCATGTTGTCGGGAGTGGGATCGGTGTGGAACTGATGCTCACCTACGGTCGGTGTCAGCTTAAGTAGCTGGCGGTGTGGGCCGGGGCCGGTGCCCTGCGGCCAACCACGCCCCCCGAGTCTGACCGTGACGGCTGACGCCGCCGTAGTAGCGGCGAGAGCCTGTTCCCTCCGCGGGTCGCCTCGCCCGTGAGACGGAGGCGCGGGATCAGGGCGGGGTCGCTCTTGACCAAAACGGGACATGTAGACAAAGTGACTGGACGGGATGAGACGATGTGGAGATGCAAGGGACGGGACGGGACAGGAGGGATGAAACGGGACAGGAGGGCTTGGGACGGGACGGGACAGGAGGGATGAAACGGGTCAGGAGGGCTTGGGACTTGACGGGACAGGAGGGATGAAGCGGGGCAAGAGGGCTTGGGACGGGACGGGACAGGAGGGTTTGGGACGGGACGGGACAGGAGGGATGAAACGGGACAGGAGGGCTTGGGACGGGACATGGGGGATGGGACGGGAGAGGAGGCTTGGGACTGGACGGGACAGGAGGGATGAAACGGGAAAGGAGGCTTGGGACGGGACATGAGGGATGGGACGGGACAGGACGGCTTGGGACGGGACAGGATGAGAAAGGACGGGACAGGACGGGACGGGACAGGACGGGGCAGGGCGGGACAGGATGGGACAGGAAAGGACAGGACAGGACGGGCAGAACGGGACAGGACGGAACTGGACGGTACAGGACGGGACAGGACGGGACAGGACGGGACAGGACGGGACAGGATGGGACAGGACGGGACAGTACGGGACAGGACGGGACAGGACGGGACAGGATGGGACAGGATGGGACAGGACGGGACAGGACGGGACATGACGGGACAGGACGGGACAGGACGGGACAGGACGGGACAGGACGGGGCAGGACGGGACAGGACGGGACAGGACGAAACGGGACGGGACGGGATGGGACAGGACGGGACGGGACGGGACGGGACGGGACGGGACGGGACGGGACGGGACGGGACGGGACGGGACGGGACGGGACGGGACGGGACGGGACGGGACAGTACCGGAAGGGACGGGACGGGACGGGAATGTACATGACGGGACAGGACAGGATGGGACGGGAAGGGACGGGACAGGACGGAACCGGACGGGACCGGACGGGACCGGACGGGACTGGACGGGTCGGGACAGGACGGGACAGGATGGGACAGGATGGGACAGGACGGGACAGGACGGGACAGGACGGGACATGACGGGACAGGACAGGACAGGACGGGGCAGGACGGGACAGGACGGGACAGGACGAAACGGGACGGGACGAGACGAGACGAGACGAGACGAGACGAGACGAGACGAGACGAGACGAGACGAGACGAGACGAGACGAGACGAGACGAGACGAGACGAGACGAGACGAGACGAGACGGGACGGGACGGGACGGGACGGGACGGGACGGGACGGGACGGGACGGGACGGGACGGGACGGGACGGGACGGGACGGGACGGGACGGGACGGGACGGGACGGGACGGGACGGGACGGGACGGGACGGGACGGGACGGGACGGGATGGGATGGGATGGGATGGGACGGGACGGGACGGGACGGGACGGGACGGGACGGGACGGGACCGGACGGGACAGGACGGGACGGGTCAGGACGGGACAGGACGGGACAGGACGGGACAGGACGGGACAGGACGGGACAGGACGGGACAGGACGGGACGGGACGGGACGGGACGGGACAGGACAGGACGGGACGGGACGAGACGAGACGAGACGAGACGAGACGAGACGAGACGAGACGAGACGAGACGAGACGAGACGAGACGAGACGAGACGAGACGAGACGAGACGAGACGAGACGGGACGGGACGGGACGGGACGGGACGGGACGGGACGGGACGGGACGGGACGGGACGGGACGGGACGGGACGGGACGGGGCGGGACAGGATGGCACAGGATGGCACAGGACGGGACAGGACGGGACAGGACAGGACGGGACAGGACGGGACAGGACGGGACAGGACGGGACGGGACGGGACGGGACGGGACGGGACGGGACGGGACGGGACGGGACGGGACGGGACGGGACGGGACGGGACGGGACGGGACGGGACGGGACTGGACTGGACGGGACGGGACGGGACAGGGCAGGATGGGACAGGAAGGGACCGGAAGGGACGGGACAGGACGGAACCGGACGTGACCGGACGGGACCGGACGGTACTTGGCTGGACGGGACAGGACGGGACAGGGCGGGATAGGGCCGGACAGGACGGGACAGAATGGGACAGGACGGGACAGGACGGGATAGGACAGGACAGGACAGGACAGGACAGGACAGGACAGGACAGGACAGGACAGGACAGGACAGGACAGTACAGGACAGGACAGGACAGGACAGGACGGGACGGGACGGGACAGGACGGGAAAGGACGGGACCGAACGGGACAGGACGGGGCAGGACGGGGCAGGACGGGGCAGGACGGGGCAGGACGGGACGGGACGGGACCGGACGGGACGGGACAGGACAGAACGGGACAGGACGGGACAGGACGGGACAGGACGGGACAGGACGGGACAGGTGACCGGACGGGACGGGACAGGACAGGACGGGACAGGACGGGACAGGACGGGACAGGACGGGACAGGACGGGACAGGACGGGACGGGACGGGACGGGACGGGACGGGACGGGACGGGACGGGACGGGGCGGGGCGGGGCGGGGCGGGGCGGGGCGGGGCGGGACGGGACGGGACGGGACGGGACGGGGCGGGGCGGGGCGGGGCGGGGCGGGGCGGGGCGGGACGGGACGGGACGGGACGGGACGGGACGGGACGGGACGGGACGGGACGGGACGGGACGGGACGGGACGGGACGGGACGAGACGGGACGGGACGGGACGGGACGGGACGGGACGGGACGGGACGGGACGGGACGGGACGGGACGGGACGGGACGGGACGGGACGGGACGGGACGGGACGGGACGGGACGGGACGGGACAGGATGGCACAGGACGGGACGGGACGGGACGGGACGGAACGGAACGGAACGGAACGGGACGGGACGGGACGGGACGGGACGGGACGGGACGGGACGGGACGGGACGGGACGGGACGGGACGGGACGGGACGGGACGGGACGGGACGGGACGGGACGGGACGGGACGGGACAGGGCGGGACAGGACGGCACAGGACGGGACAGGACGGGACGGGACGGGACGGGACGGGACGGGACGGGACGGGACGGGACGGGACGGGACGGGACGGGACGGGACGGGACGGGACGGGACGGGACGGGACGGGACGGGACCGGATGGCACAGGATGAGACAGTACGGGACGGGACGGGACGGGACGGGACGGGACGGGACGAGACGAGACGAGACGAGACGAGACGAGACGAGACGAGACGAGACGAGACGAGACGAGACGAGACGAGACGAGACGAGACGAGACGAGACGAGACGAGACGAGACGAGACGGGACGGGACGGGACGGGACGGGACGGGACGGGACGGGACGGGACGGGACGGGACGGGACGGGACGGGACGGGACGGGACGGGACGGGACGGGACGGGACGGGACGGGACGGGACGGGAGAGGATGGCACAGGATGGGACAAGACGGGACAGGACGGGACAGGACGGGACGGGACGGGACGGGACGGGATGGGACGGGACGGGACGGGACGGGACGGGACGGGACGGGACGGGACGGGACGGGACGGGACGGGACGGGACGGGACGGGACGGGACGGGACGGGACGGGACGGGACAGGGCAGGATGGGACAGGAAGGGACCGGAAGGGACGGGACAGGACGGAACCGGACGTGACCGGACGGGACCGGACGGTACTTGGCTGGACGGGACAGGACGGGACAGGGCGGGATAGGGCCGGACAGAACGGGACAGAATGGGACAGGACGGGACAGGACGGGATAGGACAGGACAGGACAGGACAGGACAGGACAGGACAGGACAGGACAGGACAGGACAGGACAGGACAGGACAGGACAGGACAGGACAGAACAGAACAGGACAGGACAGGACAGGACAGGACAGGACAGGACGGGACGGGACGGGACAGGACGGGAAAGGACGGGACCGAACGGGACAGGACGGGGCAGGACGGGGCAGGACGGGGCAGGACGGGGCAGGACGGGACTGGACGGGACCGGACGGGACGGGACAGGACATAACGGGACAGGACGGGACAGGACGGGACAGGACGGGACAGGACGGGACAGGACGGGACAGGACGGGACAGGACGGGACAGGACGGGACAGGACGGGACAGGTGACCGGACGGGACGGGACAGGACAGGACGGGACAGGACGGGACAGGACGGGACAGGACGGGACAGGACGGGACAGGACGGGACAGGACGGGACAGGACGGGACAGGACGGGACAGGACGGGACAGGACGGGACAGGACGGGACGGGACGGGACGGGACGGGACGGGACGGGGTGGGGCGGGGCGGGGCGGGGCGGGGCGGGGAGGGGCGGGGCGGGACGGGACGGGACGGGACGGGACGGGACGGGACGGGACGGGACGGGACGGGGCGGGACGGGGCGGGGCGGGGCGGGGCGGGGCGGGGCGGGACGGGACGGGACGGGACGGGACGGGACGGGACGGGACGGGACGGGACGGGACGGGACGGGACGGGACGGGACGGGACGGGACGGGACGGGACGAGACGAGACGAGACGAGACGAGACGAGACGGGACGGGACGGGACGGGACGGGACGGGACGGGACGGGACGGGACGGGACGGGACGGGACGGGACGGGACGGGACGGGACGGGACGGGACGGGACGGGACGGGACGGGACGGGACTGGACTGGACTGGACTGGACTGGACTGGACTGAAATGGACTGGACTGGACGGGACGGGACGGGACGGGACGGGAAAGGATGGCACAGGACGGGACAGGACGGGACGGGACGGGACGGGACGGGACGGGACGGGACGGGACGGGACGGGACGGGACGGGACGGGACGGGACGGGACGGGACGGGACGGGACGGGACGGGACGGGACGGGACGGGACGGGACAGGGCGGGACAGGACGGCACAGGACGGCACAGGACGGGACAGGACGGGACGGGACGGGACGGGACGGGACGGGACGGGACGGGACGGGACGGGACGGGACGGGACGGGACGGGACGGGACGGGACGGGACGGGACGGGACGGGACGGGACGGGACGGGACGGGACGGGACGGGACGGGACGGGACGGGACGGGACGGGACGGGACCGGATGGCACAGGATGAGACAGTACGGGACGGGACGGGACGGGACGGGACGGGACGGGACGGGACGGGACGGGACGGGACGGGACGGACGGGACGGGACGGGACGGGACGGGACGGGACGGGACGGGACGGGACGGGACGGGACGAGGCGGAGATGCGAGGGAAGCGACGGGACAAGAGGGCATGCGATGGGATGCTTATTGCTTTCGAAATGATGTTTAAATTGCATGAGCTGCAAACAACAAAATGTCATACTTTTGCAAAAGATTGTCTTTGTTACTTTATGCCTGTGACGTCACTCATTTCGCTACTCTAGACGGACCGATCTACCCAGTATCTAGCGTTTTGATTTGCTTACAACATTCAACATCAATGGCGGCCGGTACAGATCAAGGCATATAAAGAAACACAAAGGAAACTTGAAAGCCGTAGCGGTGTCACATTGTGTTATTTGGGACAGTTGATGTTTATTTGTTTTCCAAAAGTCACAATACCAAAGGAATAGGTCTTAGGTTCCATTGCATGGCGTTCTAAAGGGTATAGGTATTTATGTTCCCATTTAATTTTAGCACGGAGAGAAATTCCGTTATGTTTCAGTACGTGTATGATTGTGAAATTTGCATCAAATATAACTGAGAAGGAGCACTTATTGGCACATGGGCTGTGGAGCATATGCTACATAACGGGTAATCTTATTGGGAAAATATTACATGCTAGCCATTTTCACGAAGGATTATTGGGCGAATCTTTTTTAAATCTTTTTAAAATGTTTTACAAAGTTTCGATGATATATTCCTGGGAATCACTCCAGGGAAATAATGACATTTTCCTTCAATAATGGAGTTAGCACTTGACAGCGACAGATGAGGCCAAAATATGATGTAAATTCATCGTATTTTGCATATAAAAATTCCTTCCGAGAGATAATTCATGTTAAACTTGATAAGCGTTCCATACTTTAAACGACCGGTACTTGCAAGCTCTTTTCGGTTTACATCAAACTCCGGGCTTTTCCCGTATTGCTTTTTTACGCAATGGCGTGGAATATATATTTTGCCTTCCGCTTGTTGTGATTATATGCCCGCCCATCCTTTCCAATTAAAGCCAATGTTTCACCTGTCTGAAAGTTGTAAAATTTACGCTGGTTGTGGTCGAAAATATGAAGTAAGTGATGTTGAAAACGATGGTGATATTTTTTTTATCTCGAAAAGTCACTTAACTTTATACAAATTAGGTTTTTAAATTTGGGTTATAACGTCATTATTGAGCTATAGAGCAAACCTTTACCCTGCCATTTGGCATTACAAGCGTTTCGGACAATTCTGGCGTCTCAAATACAAACATTGCGGAACTGTGTACCGTAGAGCCCCTAATGGCACACATTTTCAGCCTCCATCCCGTTCAAGCCCATTCACCCAAACTCGATTCAATTCGAATTCTTAAGTAATTAACTCTGTCAATGGTGAACCGATTTCCAATTGAAAATTACCAATAGATGCTTAGTGATAGGCCGCATTTGTTGATTGGTGGCTGGTCAGTTTTCATGCAATATAATGATTAAATTTTGACAAAGTTTGTATTTTGTTTACGTTGAAGTGCCGCTTAGCTCGAAATATTATTGGCTATAACTTTGTCAATTTTCATGGGATTTCCAATTGAAAATAATGTCCACACTCGTCTTGAAAAGGCACACCTTTTGGTGGGTGGCTAGTACCGGTAGCTGCAATATTTATTTACATCCGCCATATACCGGTGAACACATATAAACACATTTGTTGGTGGGCATATCACATTTACTTATCCACATGAACATCAGGTGTATGTGTTCACGCAAGGACACTCCAATTCTACTCATACAAGGCCATAGTGTAAACATTCACACATTTTCAATCGCGACCAATATACTCGCGAGTCGCGACCCAGCGAATGAGGTTGTTAGTGTTGCTTACATATTCTCATTCAAGGATAGAGTTTTGCTGGTATGACGTCACAATTAGTTTTGGTGATGCAAGATTGTGACGTCATATGTATCAATATCAATATTTTTCCAATTATGACAAATTGGTACTTTTTCTCGCAAAAAAAAATACCAGAACCGTAATCAGGACACTCTTGTTCATAATTCCACGTATATTTCCCAAGGTGTAGCCCCTTTAACCAGAGCCTCGGCCGTCTGAGATGACGTCTGGCCTGGCCGGGATATGCCTTGGATGCTTATACGGTTTTGTAAGGCCCACCCTTTTAATAAACAAAATATGTACTGTAATTAATTGATGCCTGCCTATTTGTGAAATGATTTAATTGGAACCGAAGATAGGATAGGTCTCCGCCCTTTACCCATCCGGGCAAACCCGGGACTGGCCCTCGGCACATTTTCCCGGGCGGGGTGTGCGGGGCGCCGACTCAGTTGGTCGACAGCTCGCACGCCCGACCAGTGACGAGGCGGGCGCTGCTTCGCGAAGATGAACCGTGGTAAAACGCGAGGCGGAGCAGGAGGGGGCCGCCTATGATGTACTGAATGTGTTTTTTAATGTATGCATGTTTGTAGTGGTGAAAAATACACGTTTCGTTTGTGGAAAAAAAATCTGCTGAAACCAAGAAAAGGCTGTGGGGCCTCGGGTGGGTTTGGGGTTGGGTGGTGGGGGGGGGGGGGGGGGCGACAGGATCAAATGTCTCTCTCAATTCATTAATATAAATGAAAGCAATATAAATTAGCCCCCTCCCCCCCAATACAGTGTAGCGTCTAATAAATAATTGCCCAAGCATGCATATGCGTGCTAAAGAAGAAATTGTGTGTTTTTATTAAACCAGGGCCAAGTAGTACTATTTAGTGAGATGGCTTAATTCCATAGGACTGCAGTTGTCTTTCTTTCCGAGAACCGGGCCTACACAACTTGATGGCTAGATTTGCCAATGAAAACGCACTTCTTTCTTTCTCTCGGCGATATTTTCATTCAATATGTGTCGCAAAATCCTACTCATGTAGGCACAAATGTCACCTCTTCAGGTTGGTATTTTGGAACAATTTTGTAGCTCTTGTGGTGAAGTGTTCTCATTTGCACCTTGAAATCCTGAAAGTACTACATTTTACACCTTACACCATCGCTCAAATGTGTGAGCAACGTTCGCATATACAGTACCAAGTGAAGATTTCATGGTTAGGTTTACGGTAGATATTTCTAAATTACGTCACTATCATATATTTGTTTGTGACATAGGTACGTAATTGTGTCAAGTTCTAAAAAGCAGGTTGAATACATCAAACGATAAGAATCATTAGGCATTCATATTCATTTATCTATCTTTATTTCAGTTATTCCCATGCTGATTGCTTTCTGTCTTTCACAATGACAACTGACCTATTAATACCTAGCTTGCTTATACCACCAAACCGCAATTTTATCCCAATATTATATTCTTACTAACATATTATAAATTCTGAGGGACATATTTTTTAGCCAAAAATCACATGTAAAAGTTGAATAGTTAAGGGAATAGATCGTCGGAACTTTCAAAACAACGTACTTGTGTCAAGCTCTAAAATGCAGGTTGCATACATCAAACGATAAGAATCATCTTGCATTCATGTTCATTTATCTATCTTTATTTCAGTTGTTCCCATGCCGTTTCCTTTCTGTGTTTATAATCATGGCCTATGACCCGAACAGATATTATACTTGGGTTCTGTTCCTACCAACCAATCGTGAGTGTTGTTCCGCCAGTAAAATGTGCGAAGCATTTAGATAAGGAGACAAATACTGCCTCACTAACCACCTCGATCCCGTCGTTCCATAAACCTGTGATGCCTTCAACAGTCCCGTTCACCTACTTTGAACGTCCGCAATCCAATGCACTTGTTTTAGAGAAGGAAAAAACAGCTCGAAATGCAGCGTATTCTGTCAAAGTTTATATTTTGATACGTCACAAACACGATCATGTTCAAATTAAATTAATAAATAGACAAGTTTCGATTGAGTAATCACAGCATGTTACTCATTTTACAAGTGGAGTATGAATGACTTAGTTGTAGGCGGGCTTGTAGGCGGGCTTGCCGTAGGCGGACTGAGGCTCGACGTAGCTGGGGTCAACCTCGGGGGTCGGGTACTGGGTGGGCACCGGGGTCGGCAGGATGTCACTGGACGGCTGGTAGCCGTTCTCGTCGGCGACAAAGGCGACCTTGACCTCCTCGCCATATCCGTTGGTGTAGCTCCAAGAGCCCTCCTGGCGGTAGTTGTCCTCCGACTCTCCGTACGCGCTCTTGCCGTAGCCGGGGCACGGGGCACGCCGGTCTCAGACCTGCACACAGATGGTGGTTAGGTGAGAGGTCGATCGTACTATACATTGTCATGTGAACAGAACAGCACTGATACTTGACGAGGGAAAAAAAAACTAGAGCTGATTGTTATTTTATCTATGGCAATTTGGACTGTCATTATTTTGTTATTGAACTCTTTCGCATGCCAACATCAATTTTGGATTGGAAAAAGATAGTCTGCTCGCATTTGGTTCGGAATAGGTATACAAATGGAAACTAGGAATAATGCAATGTTTCCATACGGTAATTAACAGATTAGTAACTTCATTGCCGGTAGAATAGAGTCCCCATGCATTCCTGTCTCCCTGTCCAAAGCTTAAACAATCTTATCTGACTTGAATAGGGAACTCGACGCAATACAAAGGGGCATTAGAAACAATCATTCTTTCAGTATTCAGGCTAAAAATAGCTGTCTCGATATGGGTTTTGTTATCCAATCATCGGTATACTAAACATCGTATTTCTATATTATTTCTGGAATGAAGTGATACAATAGCGTGCTATGGTGAGAAATGTTGGACATGAGCTTCAGCGTCAAATTACCAACTGAATGGCAACACAAAATGTGCACATTTGCATGTAAATGGCACTGACCTGTAGATGCCGTTCTCAGTGGAGAACTTGGAGCTGTAGGTGCCATCTCCAGGGTGGACATCCTCCTGATCCAGGATAGCGATCTGCTTGTAGCTGGCGTGACCGTGGGCCGGGGCCGGGGCGTAGCTGGGCTGGTGCTGGTAGACCCGGGGCCCGGGGCGTAGGTCGGTTTGGGAGCGTAGGTCGGGGCCGGTGCGTAGGTCGGGGCGACGTAGGCAGGCCGGGGCCTGTAGGAAGGCCTGTCGGCGACCGCCACCAGGGCCAGGGCAGCAACGATGAACTGGAACATCAAGGAATAACAGTCAACAGATTAACAACAGCAGTATAACACATTTCCAGATAGCTGATCGCAGTTATGATTCTGCCTTATGAAAGCACCTCCACCAGTCGCCACCAAACCGAACTGGATTGCTCAGCTGACCACTGCCTCTGCGTTACTCACCAGCTTCATGTTGTCGGGAGTGGGATCGGTGTGGAACTGATGCTCACCTACGGTCGGTGTCAGCTTAAGTAGCTGGCGGTGTGGGCCGGGGCCGGTGCCCTGCGGCCAACCACGCCCCCCGAGTCTGACCGTGACGGCTGACGCCGCCGTAGTAGCGGCGAGAGCCTGTTCCCTCCGCGGGTCGCCTCGCCCGTGAGACGGAGGCGCGGGATCAGGGCGGGGTCGCTCTTGACCAAAACGGGACATGTAGACAAAGTGACTGGACGGGATGAGACGATGTGGAGATGCAAGGGACGGGACGGGACAGGAGGGATGAAACGGGACAGGAGGGCTTGGGACGGGACGGGACAGGAGGGATGAAACGGGTCAGGAGGGCTTGGGACTTGACGGGACAGGAGGGATGAAGCGGGGCAAGAGGGCTTGGGACGGGACGGGACAGGAGGGTTTGGGACGGGACGGGACAGGAGGGATGAAACGGGACAGGAGGGCTTGGGACGGGACATGGGGGATGGGACGGGAGAGGAGGCTTGGGACTGGACGGGACAGGAGGGATGAAACGGGAAAGGAGGCTTGGGACGGGACATGAGGGATGGGACGGGACAGGACGGCTTGGGACGGGACAGGATGAGAAAGGACGGGACAGGACGGGACGGGACAGGACGGGGCAGGGCGGGACAGGATGGGACAGGAAAGGACAGGACAGGACGGGCAGAACGGGACAGGACGGAACTGGACGGTACAGGACGGGACAGGACGGGACAGGACGGGACAGGACGGGACAGGATGGGACAGGACGGGACAGTACGGGACAGGACGGGACAGGACGGGACAGGATGGGACAGGATGGGACAGGACGGGACAGGACGGGACATGACGGGACAGGACGGGACAGGACGGGACAGGACGGGACAGGACGGGGCAGGACGGGACAGGACGGGACAGGACGAAACGGGACGGGACGGGATGGGACAGGACGGGACGGGACGGGACGGGACGGGACGGGACGGGACGGGACGGGACGGGACGGGACGGGACGGGACGGGACGGGACGGGACGGGACGGGACAGTACCGGAAGGGACGGGACGGGACGGGAATGTACATGACGGGACAGGACAGGATGGGACGGGAAGGGACGGGACAGGACGGAACCGGACGGGACCGGACGGGACCGGACGGGACTGGACGGGTCGGGACAGGACGGGACAGGATGGGACAGGATGGGACAGGACGGGACAGGACGGGACAGGACGGGACATGACGGGACAGGACAGGACAGGACGGGGCAGGACGGGACAGGACGGGACAGGACGAAACGGGACGGGACGAGACGAGACGAGACGAGACGAGACGAGACGAGACGAGACGAGACGAGACGAGACGAGACGAGACGAGACGAGACGAGACGAGACGAGACGAGACGAGACGAGACGGGACGGGACGGGACGGGACGGGACGGGACGGGACGGGACGGGACGGGACGGGACGGGACGGGACGGGACGGGACGGGACGGGACGGGACGGGACGGGACGGGACGGGACGGGACGGGACGGGACGGGACGGGACGGGATGGGATGGGATGGGATGGGACGGGACGGGACGGGACGGGACGGGACGGGACGGGACGGGACCGGACGGGACAGGACGGGACGGGTCAGGACGGGACAGGACGGGACAGGACGGGACAGGACGGGACAGGACGGGACAGGACGGGACAGGACGGGACGGGACGGGACGGGACGGGACAGGACAGGACGGGACGGGACGAGACGAGACGAGACGAGACGAGACGAGACGAGACGAGACGAGACGAGACGAGACGAGACGAGACGAGACGAGACGAGACGAGACGAGACGAGACGAGACGGGACGGGACGGGACGGGACGGGACGGGACGGGACGGGACGGGACGGGACGGGACGGGACGGGGCGGGACAGGATGGCACAGGATGGCACAGGACGGGACAGGACGGGACAGGACAGGACGGGACAGGACGGGACAGGACGGGACAGGACGGGACGGGACGGGACGGGACGGGACGGGACGGGACGGGACGGGACGGGACGGGACGGGACGGGACGGGACGGGACGGGACGGGACGGGACTGGACTGGACGGGACGGGACGGGACAGGGCAGGATGGGACAGGAAGGGACCGGAAGGGACGGGACAGGACGGAACCGGACGTGACCGGACGGGACCGGACGGTACTTGGCTGGACGGGACAGGACGGGACAGGGCGGGATAGGGCCGGACAGGACGGGACAGAATGGGACAGGACGGGACAGGACGGGATAGGACAGGACAGGACAGGACAGGACAGGACAGGACAGGACAGGACAGGACAGGACAGGACAGGACAGTACAGGACAGGACAGGACAGGACAGGACGGGACGGGACGGGACAGGACGGGAAAGGACGGGACCGAACGGGACAGGACGGGGCAGGACGGGGCAGGACGGGGCAGGACGGGGCAGGACGGGACGGGACGGGACCGGACGGGACGGGACAGGACAGAACGGGACAGGACGGGACAGGACGGGACAGGACGGGACAGGACGGGACAGGTGACCGGACGGGACGGGACAGGACAGGACGGGACAGGACGGGACAGGACGGGACAGGACGGGACAGGACGGGACAGGACGGGACGGGACGGGACGGGACGGGACGGGACGGGACGGGACGGGACGGGGCGGGGCGGGGCGGGGCGGGGCGGGGCGGGGCGGGACGGGACGGGACGGGACGGGACGGGGCGGGGCGGGGCGGGGCGGGGCGGGGCGGGGCGGGACGGGACGGGACGGGACGGGACGGGACGGGACGGGACGGGACGGGACGGGACGGGACGGGACGGGACGGGACGGGACGGGACGGGACGGGACGGGACGGGACGAGACGGGACGGGACGGGACGGGACGGGACGGGACGGGACGGGACGGGACGGGACGGGACGGGACGGGACGGGACGGGACGGGACGGGACGGGACGGGACGGGACGGGACGGGACGGTACGGGACGGGACGGGACAGGATGGCACAGGACGGGACGGGACGGGACGGG